>AYEL01069199.1:0-24753 GCA_000484575.1 Olivierus martensii
TATTTATAATTTTAAATTTTAGATTATTCATTATAAAAATTACATTTACTTTAAAGATGAGTTTACATTGCAATAACCAATACTAAATTAAATAATAAATTAATTCTTATTATATAGAAAGAAATTATTTTTTATTATTAAACTTATTATTATGGTTTATTCTGAAGTAAACTCAATCTTATTTTGCATGACAGACAACTAAACTATATATTTTTTATTTATTCTTCATAATGTTTGTATTTAAAACATTTTATTCAGATAGTTCTTGACTTATAACCAATTCATAATTACAACAGTAATGTCATCAATAAATTCTGATATTGATCAATGCAACTGATATCGATTTGATTCCATGACTTAATGGTGTGATACAGTAAGACCCTGCTTAACGCTGTTTCGATATAATGTGGTTTTTTGGAATTCTATATTTTTATTGATTCACTTTGGCACGGTTTATCAAACTGTTATTATTACATAAATCCTAAATTGCAGGAATTCATTGCATTAATATTCCTATACTGTCTCATAATGCATTTGATATCAGTACAATGCAATTCATATGAAAGTCTGCTGCAGGTTAGAGTTCATATTTATGATCGGTCATCAATGTAATTTTACAGTAATAAAAATAACAATTATCCCATTTTAGTTTTAACCTGAATGCCTTCACTTTAAACAATAGTTCCTTGAAGTTAGAATACTATTCTTTCATTAATATTTTTTCATTGTTTATAGTTTACCGTAATCTGATTACTGCTTTTTGTTTTTAAAACTTTTTATTTTCTAATTTTAGCGAATTTTTTCACGAATGATTTATGAATACAAATCGATATTAACAATAAAATGCCTATAATTAATGTAATGCAATAGTAATAATACATGTTACAAAATAAAAAAAGGTAAATCTATAATTAATGTAATACAATAGCAATAATACATGTTAGATCGGAAGAGTATATTAATGTAATACAATGAATTGATATTAGCAATAAAAAATGTCTATAATTAATGTAATACAATAGATAATAATATATGTTACAAAATAAAATTTAAAAAATGCTATGAGCATTTTTTAAATTTTATATATATTTTTTCATTCACTGTCCTGTTTCACCTATCCTCATTATTTACACTGTTTTATTTAGCGCTTTGTTTCCTTGGAACATATCCCCCGCATTAAACGGGGTCTTATTGTATATGGGAAAGCATCCTTTTCTTGCAGTTTTGTGTTCTTTATGTTTATTAAGATGATAAACATTTTGTAATGAGAAATCCATAAATTTTGGGCATTTCCAAATTCTGACTTATGATAGTAGGGTTTGAAATTTTTGAAACCAAATTAAGTTATACATCAAGAACTAACTATAGTTTGATTTTTACTATTATTAATAAATAATTTTTTTACAAAGAGTTGACTGTATATATTCAGTTTGTCTTTCTATACATTCATAGAATATTTCAAAAACAAAACAGAAAAATTTTAAGGAATAATTTCTTATTATGCCTATTAATTTTGAAAGTGTTAACTGCTGGCATTATTAGATGTAACTGTTCAATCAATCAAGAGTAATAGCCATTTTAAATATCAATATCTATGAAACTATTTTATATATGATATTACAATCAATTAAAAGGATTTTAAATGTATAATTGATCCCAATTATCCAGTTTCTATCCAGTTATATATGATCTGTATTATACAATGTGATAATCTCAATTATTTCCAATAAAATTTTCTTTCTTTTAGCAGCAAAACATAAATGAAAGACTTTTGTAAATATATATTAATGAAGATTGGATTTCGTACTAACAATAAATTTATAAATAATATTTGCTAAAATATGTGTTATCCTTAATTAGATTTATTATTATTTCTATTCTTCATATTATCTTTGTAACAATGTATCTTAGAAAATAAGGAACAACCAGGGGCAGATTTAGGCATGGTCTTTATAGGCTGCAGCCCAGGACCCCCTTCGTGATCAAAAAAATAAAATAAAAAAACAATTTAAATTAAAAATTTAAGAAAAAATAAAATTATATAAAATTTTTTCATATCTAGATAAAGTTTAAATTGTTGGTTTGTGCAACACTAGTGAATCTGAATAAAATATCAAATATCAATGTCTTAAATGACAGTAAATAGTAAATATAGCTCTATCAATAGTCAGTAAACTCAAAATATACTTTGTCATTTGTCAGTTATAGCTTTATCAACAGTCAGTAAACTCAAAATATACTTTGTCATTTGTCAGTTATGCAAATAATGTGGCAATATGGGATGGATGTGCAAATCTAGTCAAAAATTCTATATATTTGAAACTATTTGTAAAACACAAAAATTGTTATACAGTACTTACTTGAAATGATATTTTATGTAAAAAATATATTATATTATTTACTATTTTTGTGCTTTACCTATATGTTTTTTCTCATTTTTTAATGAGGTTATATCAAAATTTCTTATTAATAATGATAAAATTACATATCTATAGCATTATCAACAATGAAAAAGTTAATTATATAATCATACATTATACAGTTACATTCATTCATTTTATATATTTAATTCTATAATAATCTTACCGTATATGCTTTACTTTTACTGCTCAAAATTTTTGATATACCAAAATCACCTATTTTAATGACATTTTTTTTTTCACTTAAAAGAATATTATGAGATTTTAAATCTCTATGAAGAATTTGTTGAGAATGTACATGATGGAGGGCCAAAACAATTTGTGAAAAATAATATAAAACTTCCTGAAAGCGAAAAAATATATAAAATTTTAATAAATAATATAAATAATATTTTGTTTAATGCTTAAAAAGTTTTATTTGTCATTATATTATTTATTCTTGATAAATTTGATTTCGAATTTGTTTATTCAAGAGTAAAGCTTAAAAGTATAAATCTAAGAATTAAATAAGATTTAGCATTGTACAAAATAAATTTCAATTAATAATATTATTTGATCTATAATATTTTTGATCACTAATATATTTTATATAAAGTTAATACATCTGAATTATATTATTTTAATTTTTAGTTTATAGTTATAATAGTTTAAAATAATTATAATTTAGTTTATAAATCAATTAGATCAATTGAAATCATACCAACTGATCATACTGAGATCAACGTCATCAATGCACCTAAATTATAGCATTCTAATTTCAAATATGGCTTATTTTCTTACATATTGGATGTTTTATAGTAAATATTAATTTATTTTCTATGTTAAAATATTCAAAAAGAATATTTTAACATAAAAAATATAATATTTCTGCTCTCTCCAAAGATAAAAAAATTTTAAATACAACAAAAAAAAAATATGATCCCTATTTTTATTTTGAAAGTGCCAAAATTTTTAATGAACTTTATGTAATATAAGAAATATTTATATTCCACTTAGTAAAATCCTAAAAACAAGCACTTATACAGCTATCTCAAAATATCATTACTGAAAAGTTTTTGATCATACTGAGATCAACATCAGCAATTATCTGACATATATGAGCCAGATAAAAGGTTATTTTTTTTAATTATACAGTAGTATTGATGTTCATCTGAATAAAATTGAAGTTTATCAATAAAATTGCTTATTTCTAGATTTAAAATAGAATATAAATACATCAAAAATTAGCAATTTTACTTTTGCATTATTGAATAATAAAAGAATTATTTTGTACCTCTAAGTCTCAATACTACAGAATACTATTATACAAAGGATAAAGAATTTCTCTTGGCAGTTAAATAAATGAATAAATCTCTGTCTAATTACAGCAATTCAGTTAGTTTCTATTATATCTCTTGAACTGTGTAGCTGTTTTACATAAAACATTTTAAATTAAGATTAAAGAATATCTGCAACAATTGAGTTAGTTTTCACTTTATCTCATGAATCATATTATATATTTTTTTATACTATGCAATATATTTTAAAAATAAATTAGTTGGTAGATAGTATTTCCAGTATCTTGTACTCTGGCTCAAATTCGTAATCATCAGCATTCATAATGGCAGGAAAACGATCATCATTAGATGCTTCAAACAGAACTTAATAGCTACTTCACTATCTTCATTTTTATATTCAATAAGGATTTACAATTCAATTTCAATCAAAAATAATTTCTGATATAATTGTCTTTTTCAGTTTCAATCAAAATATTGGTATTACAAAGTCATAGATTTTGATAAAATGTGTCCTCATCTTCAACATACTTTTAAGCATTGAAATTATATGTTCTCTATAAGAAGTCATTGATTTAGTATTACATAATTAGCCAAAAACTGGCAATTGTGTTTTCAATGATATTGTCTTGAAATATTTCATGATAAAGTTAAAAATAAATAAATGCTTGAATTACCTTCTAAAACCAAGCCTCTAGTTCAATTATTATAAGCAACAGCAATTAAAGAATATGTAGAGAAAATGTATTTATTAGTTTAATAATAATGCATTACTAGTAATTAATAAATATATTTACCTACAGATAGTTCTTTGTTTCTGTTGTTTGTAAAATGTTTAAAATAGCGTTTATAAGACTAGTTAGATCATTTAAGATCTAAATCAGTGTATGTTGTCACACCAGGTACAGTTAATAATAATAATAATAATAATAATAATAATAATAATAATAATAATAATAATAAAGTTTCTCAACACTGACACAGACAGTTAACTCACAATTAAACATCACAGTTGCTATGTCTTGTCGATATAGCACTTTGACCCGGAAATATTCTGTGCCCACATTGATGTATTATAACATAATAATAACTTTTAATTTAACCAAAATCTGATAACGACTTAGTTCAGATGATATTCAGACTTCTGAGACACTCTTTCAATATATTCTGAACTATTTACAGCTTCCCCTGATTTATATAATACTTAACTTAAATATTTTATGTAAATTTGAATTTACATAAAATATTTTCCATAACTTTTTTAGATATAGAGCATAAATATCTACTGCATTTGTAGATTACAAATTCAACATTTTAGTTTACATTATTAAAATTTCATATTACTTGGTTTAAGTCTTTGTATATTGTTTGTTAGTCTTAAATATCATATTACTGATAAAATATCATTCCATGCAGCATTGCTTCTCTTTCAATCAAGGAACAATACGATATTATAGCATTATATAGATGCAATCACTGTAGTCCATCTAACTCCAGGAATTTTTGATTCAGAATTTTCGTTAAAAAATTATTTTTCCTACATACACAAAATCAGAATTATGTAAAAAGCTTTTGTCCTAATTATTTGTATAAGTCAGGAAATGGTTGTATTGGATTTTTATGAAATTTAGCAGGATTGTCATTGAAGTTATTGAAGAATGACAATAGCAAATTGAGGATTTGTTTATTATTATTTACAACTTTTACTGATTCTATGGGATAACTGATATATTCTGCAGATATACATTTAATCTGCAGGTTAATTTGTACTTGTCACTTTTACTGACATAATTATAAGCCAAACAAAAGTTTAATTTTGTATTTTTTCATCTTAGTTAAATATTTATAAAAAAAATACCTTAAGTGTTGCAATATTTCTTATACTCGGTTATTTCTTACCTCCTCAGAAAGCAACTTTCCTTCTCGCTGTTGTAAATAATCATATAAAGTTCCACCTAAATATAAGTTATCTTAATTGTTATTTAAGCAAAAATAGAGAATTCATTAAATATATATTTCAAAAGTTATATACCTGGAGCATACTCCATAACTATAACAATTGACTGTTCATCTAAGAAATTTTCATAATAAGCAATAATATTTGGATGTTTTAATCTAGATAAAACTTTTGATTCATTAAGAGAAACTAATCTTTCTTCTTTAGTCATTTGATCCACACATATCTGTTTAACTATAACAAGCATTTTGTCAGCAATTCTACGACAAAGATAAACTGTTCTGAAATTTATAATAATTAAAATAAATAAGTTATAAATTTAAAAATCACATAAATTAAAAATTAAATAAATACACATTCAATTTTTGTTTCATAAATGTTTAATTATCAAAATTTAAATCTTATTTTATCATTTAAATAAATTTAATTTTACTAACCCATAAGCACCTCTTCCTACAGTGCGTATTTTTTCGTATTTCTCCATAAACTTATTTTAAAAAACGATATAGTATATAGCTTCCAAAAATTAATACTATATTATATACCAAGTTTTATCACATGTTCAATTCATATAAACCATGATATCTTGGATTGGAATCAATGAGATATAAACATAAACAATGATAGCATCCTCTGGTGATAAGTACGGATTAATTTAATTAAAATAACCATATTTCATAGATATTTAGCAAAATCAATTTTTATTTATAAGCATACAGTATTATGAAATATTTGTATATTTCCATTATTAAATATTTCAACATCAAAAAAATATATGAGATGCAGATGAATACTTGTATATCAAATTTCAAGTTGCCTATGTGGCGGGGCGAAACAAGCCCTTCCACAGGCTGCCCACCCCTGCGGAGGGGTCAGCCGGATTGTGGAGGACGGGGATCGACTGGCCGGGCCCGGACCCCATGAAAAAACATTTTATAATACACTACAGTACGCTATTGTATATTTTTTTAGTACAGCATTAGATTATGAGGTTATTTCATCTTTGAGTTATCCATTTCTAGAAGAGTAAAAATTATTTTTCTCCTTCAAATAAATTGATTGAATTAGTTTACAAATTTTCAAAAAAAAAACAGAGAATATTTTTCAAGAAATTAAAAAGCAAATCAATGAGTTGGATTTTAGGAGATAATAAAAAAAAAGTTACAACAAGTGAGCGAGAATAATTTCTAGAAGGGAATCTAAAAATATTATAAATATGTTTATGGCTAAAATTGTAAAAAGATGAATCTTCCAACAAAGATCATGTTTTCGATAGAATGATGCGTTATTACATAAAGTTAACATTTGCTTCGTTTGATTGAGAAAAATTTTCCTGATCAAGTCATTAATTTAAGTGGAAATATTTCGTGATCATCGAAATTATCTAATCAAAAATGCAAGCTAAACATTAATTTTTCTTATTACAAAAATAGTTATAGCCGAAATTCAATACATTACAATCAACATTCGTTCTAACCCAGGGCTGTCCAAAAGCCCGCCAAGTCATTTTGTGCAGCCCGCGAGGCTTTCACGATTTGTGATATAATATTATTTTTAATGTTTTTTTTTTCACTTTTATTACTTTTTTTAAGAGATTAGTAAAAAGAATCCTATAGTAGTTATTTAATGACCAACAAGCTATCAATGAATCACACTTTTATAAGACTACACTTTTCACGTCAATTTTAGTTTTAGTATTTCAGTTTAAAGTTTTGAATTGTGACTGTATTTTAAAGTTATTTTTTATGTTTCTATAACACTCACCATTTCAGTGATCTTGTGACCGCTGTTGTGAGATTCTGTTTTAATTTTATTTTTATTTCACCGTGAGTTCGTTGCATTTGTGAAATGCAACGAACTCACGGTGAGAAAAGACGTCAAATAGAAAATGAAAATCGAGGAGCGGTGGGAAAATGACTTTTTCATAACAAATCACATTGGGTAAACTGCTTTATTTAACGAACTTTTGTGATATTGTTCGGAAAGTAATAACAATGTTTGATAGTACTTATTGTGTGAAAGTGAATTTTCTAACATGAAGATAATTAAGAATCGATGCTGAACCTGCCTTTGAGATTCTTCTCTTTTACATATTCTGCGGCTAGCTACAACAGGAATGGATGTAAATATCTAAGAGAACTCACGGTGAGAAAAGACGTCAAATAGAAAATGAAAATCGAGGAGCGGTGGGAAAATGACTTTTTCATAACAAATCACATTGGGTAAACTGCTTTATTTAACGAACTTTTGTGATATTGTTCGGAAAGTAATAACAATGTTTGATAGTACTTATTGTGTGAAAGTGAATTTTCTAACATGAAGATAATTAAGAATCGATGCTGAACCTGCCTTTGAGATTCTTCTCTTTTACATATTCTGCGGCTAGCTACAACAGGAATGGATGTAAATATCTAGCCCTTGTAAATGCTGCTATCCGCCCTCATTTATCACATTGAATAGGTACAGTACATATATATTTTTTTATATTTTTTAATTGATATTTTATAACTTTTTGTTAACATGTAACATGTTTATTGGATGCAATCTGGTAAATATAATTTTGTAATAAGGTTTGTTAATCTGGAAATAAAATTTGTTTCCAAAAAGCGTTATATTTTTGCGTTCCGTTTGTTGAGATAATAGCGTATCAAGTACCAAAACCCCTCCCCCTTTTTTTGTAACTGCGGCCCTCCATATCCCTAGTAAACACAGCTATGGCCCTCGGTTCATTATAATTGGACAGCACTGTTCTAACCTTTATTGAGATCGTTTTAATTGGTTCTAACTGATATTATATATAAGATAAATATTTAATAGAACATAATTTGCCAAATTTAAAGCGTCAAATCTAATTAATAGAAGAGCAATATGAAAATAGCAAAACTTATCCGGAAATTGTTATTTTTCTCCTCAGGAATCTCTACAGATAGCATAGTTCAAGCGATTTCGATCAAATTTGATATATAGTTATACTTCTTGTATTACTTAATTAAGAATCTTAAAAATTGCAGATAATCAGTTTCAAATAAAGATCGATATATCGCACACGTATTTCTAAAGTGACACAAGTCAAAAACTTGCATTTTTATATTGGCACCATTTTATAACTTGGGAAGCAATCCTCCATCATCTTTTGAAACCATTTTCCTAAAAAATGGTTTCAAAAGATTACAAATTTTGAAAAAATTATTAGTTATATAATGGTTTTTAGTTAGGCTGATTTCGAATTTTTTCCAATTTTCTCAAAACGTTCTTTTTTGACTTGTGTCACTTTAGAAATACATGTGCGATATGTTAGTATATTGTCGTTTCAAACTATTTCTCGAGCATTTCATTCTCTAAAAAATAAATATTTACTACATTAAAAAAAAATTTAATATTAAAATAAGCCAATTATCAAGAAAATAGAATGTTTGCTATAATTTATAACTCCGGTCTGGCCAACACACACAAAAAAATAGATGTGAACATATTCAGTTTGCTTATTTTGGTATGGTTTTGCACCACATTCCAATTAATGGTTACTAAACGGCAGGTATTCTAGTGCCAACCACGGAGACACACTCTCCTCGTGGAGTGAGCTGTCAGATGAAGGATTGGATTCAACGATCCGGACTAAGATCTCATTTGAACACAATCTGTGCATTTGAATAAACTAAAATCGAAATGTCGGATCCGATAATTAAACCTGGATTTTTCAAAATGGAAATGTCTTGACCCTGCCTGTTGAACCCTATCCTTAGGCTGGATTGGCCGTGTAGAAAGCCGAATTGTTCAAGGGAACGCTGGAGGACCAGGTTCGAGACTCTAGAGTCTCGATTGCAATAATTTTACTATCAGATGCATATATTCAAAAGTTTTTGATTATATAACGTTTTAGATAGGCTATATGTTTCGTAATCTTAAAATTAAGACATTGAGAAACTCATATAGAAACAATTTTAATATTAATACTAGTAAATATGCCCGTCAAATATGATGGACAAAATGTAAAACAAATTAAATTCCTATTCATGGAACTCTTATTCTGTTTAAATTGAGAATGTGGCAATCTACACATATTCAAATATATACTATTAAGGAAAATACTGTATATTATCAAATCTGACATTATAATAATTAAAAAAATTAGACCTGTATAAAATTTATAAAAATTATTTATTAAAGTTTTGGAATTTTGGAATTTGGAAACTTTGTATTTGTGAAATTAAATTATCACAAACACAAAGTTTTGGAAATTAATCCGGAATTTTAACACAGTGAATTCCGCTTAATTGGTACAAATCTCAAAGAACGGAAACCAAACTAATAAAGGGTAATACATAATTTAAACGCTTAATTGGGACAGTAGCAGAAAATTGAATTTTCAATTTTTGATGTATTTTAGGGATTTTTCGAAAATATGGCAACACCACGTACACTAATACTTGTGTGCTTTCTTAAAAAATTTCTTATATAAAAATTATAACAACATTATTTTATATTGTACCGGTAATTTTTCAGGTATAAACCTTTCTACAAGACAAATAAACACAATGGAGCGGTTCCATTGTGCCGCATTAATATAAACATCCATTCTTTAGTAAAATTATAAGTAAATATCATCATGATATAGAAAGGAGCAGGGGCGGACTGGGACATATTTTCGGTTCTGACATTATCCTAACAGTGGTCCACTAGTTAGATTTGGTATTAGGATAATTCGCCGCACGGATATATAGTCGCAAGAACATTTCGCCGCGAGATATAGAAAGCATTTAGGAATATTTAGGAATAGGAATATTTAAAAAAAATTAAATAATTTTTTTAATAAATTTTTTTGCAATACTCCTCTCTTTATTTTATTTTTATATCTCAATATCCTTGCGACGATATATCTGTAATATATAATAAATAAATTAAATACACAATATTTTTTGAAAAACAAATTTTAACTGACAAAATAAAAATAATTATCTAAAGTACAAGTCTAATACTAATATTAAAATATTGATAAATTTGAATAAAAATGAAGAAGAATCTGAAACAAATATACATTATATTGAAAGTGCGGTGCGACATAAAAAATCGGTTCTTCGGCTACCGGCCCATATTGTTACGACTGCATGGACCTTTCTGGCATTTGTCAGAACGCCCTTATGGCCAATCCGCCTCTGGAGAGGAGGAATGCTGCCCATCAGCAGAGTCTCGACTGTTTTATTCAAAAACATCATCAGTTTTATCATTCCAGGGGCTTCTAGAGAGCGAGAGAATGATAATCCAGACTCATCAATCCATTCATCATTGGATTGAATACTGTCAGAATAATGTAGTGTTTAGGAGTTTAAAACATTGTATTAATTAAATTCATTTATCCAACCGGCATATACCGTCTTGTTTTGTATTTCTGTAAAAGTAATGTGATTATTTTATAATAAATAATATTACTATTAAATAATAATAATAATAAACCTACATTATAGACATCTCAACATCCAAGATGCATTCACCCAAAAAATTAGCAAATACACAGAACTTTCACAAGAAATTAAGCGTCTCTGGGGAATGCAAAAGGTAGTCACAGTATCCATCATTCTCTCCTTCACAGGAGTAATCCCTCACACACTACACAAAAGCCTCAAAACATTAGAACTACATCCCAGGACATACATAACACTACAAAAATATCACTACTCAATACATGCAACATAGTAAGAAAGTTTCTCAGCACTGACACAGACAGTTTAGTTAACACACAATTAAACATTACAAGTTGCTATGTCTTGACTCGTGTCCGACATAGCACTTTGACCCGGAGTTACTCCGTGCCCAGATTGATGTATACATAATAATAATAATAATAATAATAATAATAATAATAATAATACATTAATAATGACTTATATAACTTCTTCAATCAACTCTTCATGGATTATCCCTAAATGCAATTCCCATCTTTCTTCTTCATGATTTTCTTCAACTAAAGAGAGAAAAAATATTTTAACACTTTTATTTTCTAGTAAAAGCAAAATTACCTCTGGAGTTCTGAAAGTTTTCCATTGTCTTGGCAAAAATTTCTTCTTTTTTCAAACGGTTAGCGTTCCGACTATACTAAAGCTGTACTGACGATGAGAGATCAAGCCTGAGCTTATATACACTTCCCGAACAATGCCGACAAAGATTACTTACAGCTGTGTTTGATTAAGAGAATAAACAAAATGCAATAAGATATGACGGCACAACTTTGATAAAGATTACTCATATGGTTTTAATTACACTACTTCATAAACAATATATGATTTTAATTAAAAAGTGACTTGTTGGGACCTGAATACAGTATTCTTTTAACAAAAAACAATTCTTTTATAGTTTAATATAAAGATTTAAATTTTATTTTTTACACATCGACATTAAAAGCTTAATATTAATATTTTCTATAAAAAAACAGTTATTTGCAGATATTAAAGGTTTAATATATAAAAAAAAAACTATTTGCGGTTTAATATAAAGTATTTTTTACTATTTCAATAAATAAAAATACGTAACAACATAAAAAAGTAAATAAAATTTCAATAAAACATAAAAAATAATTATTTACAGTATTCAAAGTTTAATATAAAAAACTTTAAAATAAAATATTTTTACTAATTCAATAAGATAAAAAAACAACAATTTACAACATAAAAAGAAATTAAAATTTCTATAAAATAAAAAAACCTTACGTTTACTAATTATGCATGAGTTCAAGGATTGAGCATTTTTCACCGCATCGAGAATTCTTTCATTATCCTTTATGATTATTCTTACTGTGGATTCCGGTAGCTCAAACTTCTTTACCAATTCACAAATTTTCATTCTGTTATCAAAATCCTTGATAATGTTAACTTTACATTCAAATGATATCCTAATCCTTTTCTTACTAGGTGCAGGAGAATTAGATTTACTTCGTTTGCACGACAACTTTTTTAAGGGTTTAGAAAATGTATAACAAAATAATCTTAACTTTCGATCGATCGTAGAATAGTAATCGTGCACATAGAGTTCGCGCGAAACGTGTGCAATGCGTATCGCAGCAAGATAGCGTGCAGCAATGTTGCCAAAAGAAAAAATCAAGAACCGCGTAACTCCGAGTTCGCGTATTACTTATATATATATATTTTTAGGATTTATTATGTTTTGGGCACAATTTCACCACTTACAAAGTAATCAGATTTAAAGTGGCCAGACATCCCGGATTAGCCGGGACCAGTCCCAGTTTTTGAGTTTTTGTCCCGGCTTTAAAAAATTTCCCGGATTGTGCCGTTTTTTTCTTATAAGTAAATACAGTAGTTCATATTAAAAAATAAAAAAATATATTAACTGGATTTAATTTTAAAAATTAACTTCTGAAGAATTTTCCCTCCCAACTTTTACTATACATAGAATATGGTCATACTAATATAACCAATGCGGATGAATCAATCTGAAGAAAAGTAATAGTAAAATATACAGTATTGTTTATGTTTCATTATCTCTTCCTGCTTTCATTTTGCAAATTTTTTAATAATTTACAACATTATTAAAAAACAGAAAGATATAGGCTGTATTCTAAAATCGGCCTATATCTTTCATCTTTTAAACTGTTGTGTTGGAGATTAAACTTCTCCTGGTGTCAGGACCAGACGTAAACATCGGCCAATTTTTTGTTTCGTTACGAATTCTTACACTATTACTTTATTAAATAATCCGTACAATATTAAATAAAATGATATTTTTAGAACAAAATATTATTTTAATGATACCATCGATCCACTTTTATAAACAGATTATTGAATGAAATTTGAATCTGTTTCAAAGTATATTGACTTTATTTTTAAAGCTTAAAAAACCAAATATAATCATTAAATTTTCAAAAATTATTATGATTATGCAACAGAGATACAACTTCCAAAAAATATAATTTAACAGTTTGACAGGCATAAAACATTAAGATAAATAATAGAAATGGCTTTCTTGTACTTATATTCATCATGTGCATTTAAATGTATTTAAATATATATTATAAAAAAAACTGAGTGCACTCATATTTAATTAAAACAGTTTGACAGGCATAAAACATTAAGATAAATAATAGAAATAGCTTTCTTGTACTTATATTCATCATTTGCATTTAAATGTATTTAAATATATATTATAAAAAAAACTGAGTGCACTCATATTTAATTAATTGTAGTTTGGCGACATGTTAATGTAGAACATATTAGTTGTTTAACATTGCAATAAATGTTAATGGAATAAATCAACATACTTGGATCTGAAAAAGAACTATGGTCATCCAACGCTCCGTTTTGTGACTTGTATTGAACACTTTGCAACATTTCTTGACTGAGAACATCAGGAAATCTTTGTGTAAGATTTTGAAAAGATTCTAATAAGTTATTTAAATTATCTGATTTTTTGACAGCGTTAAAATTAACGAAATTGCCTTTTATGTCTTTAGAAGCACTTGTCTTAAAATCAAACTTCTTCCTAGACCTATGAATGATCATTGGATCAGAAATTATTCTGTTATCTGTTATCATAAAACAGATGGATGGTTTCAAATGAATTTCAGCCTCATTAGACACTATAATTTATAAAAAAAAACATTTATTAAGATATGATTGTCATCTTATAAATATTATTTTGCTCTCAAATCATAAACAGTACTATTGATAAGTACTCAATATCTATGCTATATAAGTATATATAGAATAAGCAAACGTGTTATTGTACTATTTATGAGTTGAATGCTATTAATTTGTATTGAATATCATTTATAGAAATATATAAAACTTACGTTTTCCTCTCAGTTTTACTTCAACTGGCCAATGATCTGATACATTCCGAGTCTAAATAGTTAATTTTATTTATAATTGTTATAATAATATCTATATTTGATAAAATAAAATGAATTTTTATACTCACTTGTTCTGTAGTCAATTCGTATTCGTCTTGATAATTAAATATTTTAGCAGAATTATGTATTGCTGCTCGATTCATTTGATCTCCAGCAATGACAATTCTTGAAAAAAAAAAACATTCTTAAAATTATCAATAAAAATAAATTTCAATTAATATTAAAAATTTACGAAAATATTACCGATCATAAGGACAACTGTTGACATTTGTTGTTGTATCTACGTGATGCCCTATCAACCACGTAAAATCTTCCCTAGTCCATAAACGTATGTTTTTCCAATCGCTAATTCGAACATTAGCACATCCTGCATTCATATCTCCCATGATAACAGCATCCTAACAAACAATTTACTATATTTTATGATGTTAATATTAATTAACTTAAATAATTTAAAGATAATTTTACTTATTTACACGTGTTTTGTATTTGTCAACTGCATAATCGTAAACATCTGCTAAAAAATCTGTTTCGTTAGCAGCGTTACTAGGTTGAGTGTGAATACCAATAGCGATAAATGATGGTAGATTTTCTTTTAAAATAGAATAAAATTTTGTGTAAAATTTATTAGAATAAATCAGATTATTAAAAAAAAGCAAAAGTAAACTAACTTGTTGTTGGAGAATAGAAGTGCACTATATATGGAGGTCTCATGAAGTGATCGTTTATGTCAGGATATACTACCTCGCCTAATACGGTTACCTTTCCTTTTCTAAATTAAATAATGAAAAATAATTATATTAAGTGTATTAGCAAATTTTAGAAGCTCTTTATTAAATCTATATTTATTTTTAACCTGTAAATGAAACCATATTGCTCTTTTGCTGTTTTCCTTCCCAATCTTTCACTCAAAGCTATGTCATAACCTTCTTCAGGTGCTATGCTGCAGGATATATTTGTTTAGATGCTAAATACTGTATCAATATTTTGCTTTATAAATGATTAACTTACTTATTAATTGAATGAATTAAATTGGTAATAAGTTCTTGATCACGGATTACAATTTCTTGTACAAGAATAATATCATAACGAAGAATAATCTAGCAAATAAATTTAATGGTAATCAAAATAATCATTTATTTCCTTAGTAATATTAATTTCCCGTATATAAAAGTTTCAAAGATTTAATATTTTTATTATATTGACATACAGAATAATATTTTATCAATAAAATATTATTATAAACAAGCCTAACTAAATTAAAAATTGATTATATATATATTATTCATTTTTAAATTACCTACGTTTCTTACGATAGTCATAACTTCCTTATTAGATAGCTTGGCAGGTCCTAAATTTTGAATATTGAACGCACCGATTTTTAATGGACGTTCAACCACTTTTGCTTCTTTCAGGCAATATACTCGTATTCCTTTATATAAGATGAGGAAAACGAAAAAAATTATAAGATTTTTCATAATTCCACAATGCAGAACTCAACGATAAATTGATTTTGTAATACCAGATGTTAATGTAATTGTAAAGAACGGATGCGATATAAATGGATTTTTATGTAATTGTTTCCTTTCAAAGTTTAAAAGATAAAAATTTTATCGCATATTTTATCTTATTCTATTATATTATCTAAAACTATTCAGATTAATTATTCAGGTAGATTTTGAAAGTTATTAATTTTTTTTACCTGAAAATATGATATTCATAGGATAATACAGTATAACATTTGTAGAATTTTATTAAATTTTACGAATTCATAATTTAAATAATTTTTATAATATTTACATGAACTTTTATTTTATATATTTTATATACAAATTATTATTGGATATGATTTAGTGTTTTTAGTACGATTATTGGTTACGATTTAATGTATGTAGAATTTAATAATTTTTAAAATTTTATAAATTAAATATATTACTTTTAAATTACAATAAAATAAATTAAATAATTTGCAATAATTTTACTATCAGATGCATATATTCAAAAGTTTTTGATTATATAACGTTTTAGATAGGCTATATGTTTCGTAATCTTAAAATTAAGACATTGAGAAACTCATATAGAAACAATTTTAATATTAATACTAGTAAATATGCCCGTCAAATATGATGGACAAAATGTAAAACAAATTAAATTCCTATTCATGGAACTCTTATTCTGTTTAAATTGAGAATGTGGCAATCTACACATATTCAAATATATACTATTAAGGAAAATACTGTATATTATCAAATCTGACATTATAATAATTAAAAAAATTAGACCTGTATAAAATTTATAAAAATTATTTATTAAAGTTTTGGAATTTTGGAATTTGGAAACTTTGTATTTGTGAAATTAACGCGACTGTACATCAGAAATTCTCTTTTATGAGAAAAATTAATTTGGATTCTTGTGTAGTAGCAGTGCGTTATATTAACATAAAATATAATTAAGATGACGTAATGATATTTTCTTTAATACTTAATTGAATATTAATCTTTTATTGCAATGAAACATCCATTAAGATAGCATAGTCAACAATAATATATAGAGTATAAGTAAATTATATTTTATTTATACATCATATAACGGTTATGTAAATAAAAAAGCTATTTTTCACATATGTTTTATTTTAATATACAAACATATACAACCTCCCCATAATAAACTTTCATTATAATTTATTGTCAAATTGTTGTTGTTCTTGATAAATAGAACTTTAATAAAATTACTTTAGGCAATTAGTATATTTAGTATTGATTCTTAGTATGTAATTTTCTATCCATTTTTATTTGTATTTTTCCTTTCTAGGAGAATTTTAACAGATTATTTTAAATATCAATTATTATATCATTTAATTGAGTCTTATTTATTCTTTTTTGTTATTATATATAATATATGAATTTATTTTACTGTTTCAAAGAATAAAATATCAATTCTCTTATTTTGATAGGATAGCTACGGTAAAAGAATGGTAAGCATTTCACTTTTCGTTAAAAATTTAAGATGTATTTAATTAATTTAATATAGTAAGTGAAAATATAGAACCATAAAGGAATATAAAGGACCCCTGGAATATAAAGAATCCTTTGTGGGACCCAAAGAATAAAATATGAATACTCTTATTTTGATAGGGTGGCCACGGTGGAAGAATGGTAAGCATTTCATTTTTCGTTAAAAATTTAAGATGTATTTAATTAATTTAATATAGTAAGTGAAAATATAGTACCATAAAGGAATATAAAGGACCCTGTCTGTCCTTTGTGGGATCCAAAGAATAAAATATGAATACTCTTATTTTGATAGGATGGCTACGATAGAAGAATGGTAAGCATTTCACTTTTCGTTAAAAATTTAAGATGTATTTAATTAATTTAATATAGTAAGTGAAAATATAGAACCGTAAAGGAATATGAAGGACCCTGTCTGTCCTTTGTGGGACCCAAAGAATAAAATATGAACTCTTATTTTGATAGGGTGGCCACGGTGGAAGAATGGTAAGCATTTCATTTTTCGTTAAAAATTTAAGTTGTATTTAATTAATTTAATATAGTAAATTTCAAGAAAATAATATAAATAAATATTTATATGTCTACTTTGGACTTAAGATAATAACCAAAAAATATTTAGTTTTTTTATTATAATTATAAATTTATTATATAAGCATAGTTATATTTTAAAATTATGTTATAATATACAGGGTGCCCATAAAATCCCTTTACAATTTGAAAAATTTAGTAAAATGCAAATGATGAGATAAGTGTCTGAATTTTGTTTTATTGTATTCAGTTATTATTAAAGTTTCGACTGATGTGCAATCGAACTATTGGACTATTTTTCTTCGTGGAGAAAACAAATACTGCAAATGTTCACCTTGACCGCAACTGGCGGACTTTCAATCAATCGTTCTTTTCCTGCACGAATGTGCACCACCAGATTGGGGCGTACATATTCGTGAGTTCCTGGACCAAACATTTCCCAGTAGGTGGATTGGACGGAATTGCCCGATCCCCTGGCCACCTCTTTCATCCGACATAACGCCAGCAGATTTCGTTTTGTGGGGCTATGTTAAAGACATTGTGTATCGAACAAAGGTACGCGAGCATTCTTGACATTAAGCAAAAGATCACTGATGCCATTGCCACCGTTGATGAGTCTATGCTACAACGGACATAGCAGAAAATCAATTTTTGCCTTGGTCGCTTGAAGAGCCCGTATTGAGGTTTATTAAGTGATGAATAAACATAAATATATATTACTACTCTTCACTAATTTTCATATATTTATCTCTTCATATGTGTTTGTAATAAAAGCTTGATATTGTAAACAGACAGTATTTTTATTAATTTAATAAAAAACAACAATTTACAAAATTCAAAGTTTAATATTAAAAAGTTTAAAATAAAATAAAAAAACAACTATTTGCGATTTAATATAAAGTATTTTTACTAATTTAATAATAAAAAAACATAAAAAACAACAATTATTCACAATAATCAAAGTTTAATATATTTCAATAGAATAAAAAACAATTATTTAATATATTTTTAAAATTTCGATAAACATGAGATTTAATTCTTTTAACATTACCAAAACTTCTATCCGCATGACGTCATACCCCTGCGGGATACATCCCTCTCCTCTGTCAACTACCATGACGTCACTTCCGCTGTTATATTTGCACTGTTATAGGGTCTTTATACTACTGTTTCCTCCTAGTGATATTGGTTTAATTGGTCTACGTGTATTAAATCAAGAATTTTCTCAGCACGGTTGGATTGGTTACTTCCAATCATTTCGCGAGGTCTTTTTGCTTGGATACACGTTTCACAATCTTCTACGCTCTCTGTATTGAAATCGCAGCCACGAACAATTCCATTTCGTACCATATATCGCAGTGTCTTATAGTTCATATGCGCCATCCTCCTATATAAAAGGCTAAGATCATTTTCCTTTAATCATTTTCCCCACATTTGTAAATTTTCATATTTTCATCTCTTCCTTTGACGTTGATACGCATTCTGTAAAGACCATTTTTCTCATATGCGACGAATGCTAATCGTTCCTTGTTGTATGCTTTGCATGTCCCTTTTTCTATAACTAATTTCATTCCTGCTTTGTCCAATTGACTTATCGATAATAGTGTCTTCTAATGCTGGCACGTATAATACTTTCTTCAGAGTTAGCGTTTTATGATCACTGTCCCTGATTGATATCAGAACGATATCTCCCATTCCGATTCACGTGGTGTCCCGTCTGCCATTTTAACATGGCCACAGTCCTTATGTTCTAATTCATTGAATGCATCCTTTCTGTTTATCATATGGCTTGTAGTTCCACTGTACAGTATAACATCGATGCAATTGTCATATTTATCTTCTTTTGTATTCTTGCCATGGAATCATTCTTTATTAATTGATCACTCTTATAAATATCACATTCACTCTCTCTTATATCACTGGTTAAAGCTATCGCAGATCTTGTTTCATTCGAACGAACACTGAACGAGTATTATGTAGATTCTTCTTCTTCACATATATCTCCTACTTCAGCGGTTCTTAAACTTATGTGGTCCGAGGACCCCCTCTTGAACAACATTTTTTTTTTTGCGGACCCCATCCTAACAGTAGGCACTTTACATCGTTCTTGAGACTTAATTTCTGGTTCAATAATCTCATAGGCACTACGTTATAATAAATATTGGTAAAAATGCATCGTTGATTATTTTAATAAATGGTCTTGTGCATAAAAATCACAAAAATTACATAAAAATCTCAGAATATAATAATAATAGGTTCATGTTTTATTTATTGCCTTAAAAATATTTTTTTTATTGCTCCGCGCTTCTTGCCTTTTCATCGTCTTCTTGAACTGTGTGCAACAATTTTTTATAATTTCGCGGACCCCCGATAATGGCTACGCGGACCTCTGGGGGTCCGCGGACCACAGTTTAAGAACCGTTGTCCTACTCTATTTGATTTCTGATGACGTCTGACGTCGCGGTTCCTGTCAGTTTTCATTCACATGTCTGTAGTTCATTTTTTGACTGAGCTCATTACGGTCGTTTCTATTTGCCGCCTAACTTGAGTTAGACTGGTTTTTTATTTTCTGCCAACAATCTCGGGCGATATGTCCAACCTTTCCACAGTTGAAGCATTTCTTAGATTTATTTTTCTCATTTGATTTTATAATTACTTATATTATACCCCACTTCATTGTCATTATCTTCAAGATCGTGTGAACGTCCGAATCATTTCTCGTACCATAGCTTGCTTGATTAGGATCGCTTGTAATTCACTTCGTTTAGTAGCATCGAAAATTCTTGCTACATTTTCTAAGGATCTCGGTAAACCAAATACGATGTATTGGGCCATTTCAGCCTCTGATATTCCATTGCCAAGAGATTTTAGTTCTTCCACGAGGGCATTTGTGCGATCGAAATATTTCTGAATGATATCGTCCTTTCGCCATTTCGTAGTGCTTAGTTTGGACCGCAAAATTAATTTCCTCTCAGTTTGATCTGCTTCATTTATTTCTCTAACAAGTAAGTTTATCCATACTTCTTTAGCGGTGGCCAAAGTTGTGACATACTGTGCCTGGTACTCAGATATGGCGTTGAATAGGATACTGATCGATTCGGCGTCTGCCTTTTTCCATTCATTATACTTCAGCTCATTATCCTCGTTATATTCTGGTGGAGGTTCGCAGATTGCTATTCATCATCCCTTTGCCTTTAAATATGCCTCAATTCTTCTTTTCAGATTGGATAATTATTTCTCCCAAGTCTGTCTATAGCCCACATGTTACCCATCATAGTGTCAGCCATCTTAACGATTTCTATCAAGGCTTGGATCTCGGAATTTTCTTATTACTATTTATTTCTCACCTTGAATATTCATTTTCCTTTTACTTTATTATGCTTCTAGTCTTGCAAGTTTCTTTTATGACTGTTCTCTGGGCCCATAACCTTTGTTGGGCAAGCGACGACGTCTGAGAAGAGAAAAGAAGATAGCAACAGTTAGTTTATTTTAAAGCTATAAAGTTGTCACGTTGGGCTGACCGTCTTATTTTATTTTTGGTCATTCAACAGTTATACGAGAAAATTGTGCTTTTCAACAACCTGCAATGAAGGAAAATAAAAGTTGTCAAAGATTGTACGTTGACCAGGCGTATGGCATAGAAACGGCGCGTAACATTCACGGTCATTTCATGGTCCTGTTTACGCACCCCTCATATCGCATATATATATATATACTTACATGTCAAAATAGACCCTCTAGTCTCGGCAGTAGGCACCGAAAAAATTATTCTTGGCCAGCGGTGCATCATCCTCGTTGATATTTCCGACGACGCCTGTACGTCTCGTCTACCTGCAGAAAACATAATAGTAATTATCCTGCGGCGTTAGCAGTAGGTCCCCTACTATCTTCATACAACTTATGCTGCCATAGTACTTCAACATGCATGCCTAGTCCTCCTATTTTCATCGACATGTTAGAGACCACAACCTCGGCGACCTCACGACAGAAGATATAAAAATTGACAGCGGTTTTCGTCGAAACCCTTCACTCTGCTGCTGCCTGTGCAAGTGAAAAATTAGCCACCCAACATACGTCAACTGCAATATCTGAAAATAGATGGAAAAAGTTGTGTTACTTGAAGATGAAGCTGATGCATCTCTAAATACGATGCACCAGTATGCCATGTAACCGCATGCCTCTTGCCTCACCTACCTGCAATGTGGAGGCCATAATCTGGCAAAAAATTGTATTATGTGCTGGTGACACACTCCCAGTGCAGGTCTGTCCGCGGGTTCTTTTATCTTTCTTCGAGTTTAGGCGTATCTGCTTGCTGTAGTGCTGTATAGTGCACTGTATAGTGCTTTTGCTGAAAAATTAGACAAAAATGAATGCACTTAACTCCACATTTCGGGCACGGCGGCGTACTAGAACAATATCGATTCGGCACTAGGTCAAGTTCATGTGCGAAGTTGGCACCTAACCCCAAATTTGTTTTTCCTGTCACCTCTTGGTCATGTCGGCCCTGGAAATAGATGTACAGATTATTTCCATGTCGTACATGCAGTGATGCCGCCAACGTCCCCATTTAGGGTGCTGGGCTCATGTCGTATTCTGAGACTAGCCAAAGCTTTTCCCCTGGGGGCAATTATTGTTTTCTGCAAAATTCAATATAGTGCTTTTGCTGAAAAATTAGACAAACATGTATGCACTTATCTCCACATTTCAGGCACGGCGGCGTACTAGAACAATATCGATTCGGCACTAGGTCAAGTTCATGTGCAGCATGTGCTGCAGCCCGTCATCCGGAAAGTGAACTTACATGTTGCAAATTATCATTCCATGAAACTCAGATGCTCCGGCGAATTGGATATGTCCAATCGGTGCCTGTCTGACTCTTGTATAGATTGTATCCTGCTCCTTTTTTTCCTGGTCTGCGTTACTTTCCATTATATCTGGAGCTGTAATGCTGCTGAATTGTTCATCACAACCAATTTAGTGTGTCTACTGTTTTCTTAAAAAAAATTCGTCACACAACTCGTAGTCTTCAAACCATTAACAATTATTTTAATGTATTATTTACCAGTAATTAACAGAAGAGTCCTAATAAAACAGAATGGCTGATCGGTTAATATTCACAGCTGGATTAGTAGGTTTTAAGTGGACCGTTTATTTTGAAAGTGGTGTAAGTCCATTTTTTTTAAAAACTGAAATATTACATTAATTTAGTGTAAACTTTTTATTTATGTAATATTTCAGTTTTTTTTTTTAAATGGAGTTACACTACTTTCAAAATAAACGGTCCAAATGTCTATTGAAACGAGAACAATTCGCAGAATTCAAGACAATTTTTTTATAATGAAGAAGGTTCTTCTCATTTGATACGTTTTGTGTTTTCATTAAGAATCATCTAACAAAAAATCATTTGTCTTTTCCTCTTTCATTCAGCAAGTAACTGTTGATAGTAAGACATAACATCCATAACACTTCGTCTTGCCTTTGAACTTCTATCAAAATTTGGATCATTTTGTTTAAACTTCTATTAAAATTTGGATCATTTTGTATAACTGATCCATAATTTCTGTAATAGTGCTAAACTTTAACTGTAAATAACGTTGATGAACGATCATAAATATGAATTTGTTTTGAGAAAATCCCTGATCTATAATTTCCGTAATAGTGGCTAAACTTGTTTTGAGAAAATCCGTTGCATACTTCTATTAAAATTTGGATCATTTTGTATAACTGATCCATAATTTCTGTAATAGTGCTAAACTTTAACTGTAAATAACGTTGATGAACGATCATAAATATGAACTGTAAAATAACGTTGATGAACGATCATAAATATGAACTGTGACTGCAGCAGACTTTCGTATGTACTGCACAGTATCAAACGCATTGCGAGACGGCATAGGCGTATCAAAGCAACAAATTAGTGCTATTTCGGATTTATGTGAATATAACGATTTGAAAAACCGCGCCAAAGTGAATCAATAAAAAACATAGAATTCGAAAAACCGCGTTATATTGAAACAGCGTTAAGCGGGGTCTTACTATATTTACAAATCGCGTATGAATATAGTGTTAGCTTCGGCTGTCAGATTATTTTGAAACAGATTATTTTCGGCTGTTTTATAGTTTGGGAATTTACTACATTTTATCTTAACATAAGTAAAGCATAGAACACACCGAGACTTTTTTGGGCAGAATAGCAGAATGCAGAAAATTTTCATTCTGCTTTGGTTCTGTTTTCTGCAAAATATAGCAGGTAACACACACACAAATGCAGTTAAGTGAGTTAAGTAGAGTGCATTCCGCCGCCATTTTACATCCTCTGCCGATCGATAATCACGGATAACTTTGTGAAAAGTAAACTACAGTCAAACCTCTTTAAGCCGCCACCATTGGTTCGAAGGTCCTCTCTGGCGATAAAGGAGGGTGGCGGTTTATGGAGGGTTTATGATAACATGTGAGAAAACATATATAGACTAGAATGACATTGTTTCATTTAATTAAAGGTAATCAGAAATAAATTGCTGAGTAGCAGAAGGATTTTTATTTTTATATTCACTAATTAAAATCTTTTCGTGAACATCTAATGTCGTTTTTGACATTTTTCCGAATATGAAACAGCAATGATACTCACAATAGTTGATTTATAAAAAAACGGTTTAAACTGTTCTTCTTCTTCCGCAAAGTCGAGGTTATGGCTCTCCAGTCTTCT
>AYEL01069201.1:0-27255 GCA_000484575.1 Olivierus martensii
TTAGCAGCGTTACTAGGTTGAGTGTGAATACCAATAGCGATAAATGATGGCAGGTTTCCTTTTTAAAATAAAATTTTTGTATATTTTAAAAAGAAATCAAAATTTTATACTAACAAAAGTAACAAACTTGTTGTTGGAGAATAGAAGTGGACTATATATGGAGGCCTCATGAAATGATCATTTATATCAGGATATACTTCTTCGTCTAATACAGTTACCTTTCCTTTTCTAAATTATGATAAAAAATGTAATTAAATTAAACATATAATATACATAAAGAAATTTACTAAATTTATCTAATTATTTACCTATAAATAAAAGCATACTGCTCTTTGGCTGATTTTCTTCCCAATCTTTCACTCAAAGCTATATCGTAAATAACTCCTTCAGGGGCTATGCTGTAGAAAATATTTCTTTAAATACTAAATACTGAATTAATATTTTACTTATATAAATGATTAACTTACTTATTAATTGATTGAATTAACTCAACAATAAGATCTTGATTACGGGTTACAATTTCTTGTACAAGGATAATATCATAGCGAAGAATAATCTAGTAAACCATATTAATATAATAACTTTAATTTCCAATGTATAAGCATAAAAGTTTCAGGAATTTAACTTTATTATATGTATTATATTGATAAAATATAATAAATACAGTATGCCTAATTCAATTAAAATTAATTACGGTATATATATATATACCGTAATTAACCATTATAATAAATTATAATAATAAATTAACCATTTCTTTAAATTACCTACATTTTTTATTATATTCATGATTTCCTTATTAGAAAGTTTGGCAGGTCCTAAATTTTGAATATTGAATGCACCGATTTTTAATAGACGTTCATTCACTTTTCCTTCATTCTGGCAGCATATCTGTAGGTATAAGATGGGAAAAACGACGAAAAATATACGATTTTTCATAACTAAGTAAAATTTCTAACGAAAAGTTGATTCTGTAATGTCAGATATTAATGTAATTGTAAAGAACGGATGAGATATAAATCAGACTATGCAATTCCTTCCTTTAAAAAAATTTACTAGATAAAACTTTTATCTCGTATTTTATCATTTTAAATTATCTAAAAATAAATTATTTATTAGAATTCTTTGAAAAGTCAATATGTTTTACTTGAAATATAACATTTGTAAGATAGTAGTAAAAAAGTTTACTAATTTATAATTTAAATATTTTTACAGTAATGATGACGATGACTGTAGGAGAGGGGACTATAAACTGCCCTATACACATCACTTCAAATCGGACTACTAAAAAATCTTCCTGTGCAGGAAATGCAACCCTAGAAGATCATGTCAAACCTTACCCCTGAAAGAGTCACACATACAAAAATATGAAGAGGAGTTTCATTTCCTTCCTAACGTCATCTACAATTTGGACTATCAACAATTCCAATTAAGTGAGGATATCTTCCAAGATGGCAGTGCCCTGAAACGATCCTAGATTGATTTTTATGCAATACAAGCAACTCTAGTTCTCTGTAAAGATGAACTGAAGAGCATTTGTTTGCCTTAGTCCAAGAATAGACTTCGGATGGGAAAGTGCTGAACTGTTAATCAGTCCCTGACCATCCGCCCAAATACAACACATCTGATACCCAGGGCAAGCTCAAGTCCAATAAAGGAAGAAGTCATCTCTTTCTTGGCCATCTACAACCTTATTGTTTTTGTGTCCTGATAATCAAACAAATTAAACCATGTTCCTAGTTGCCAGTTCCACAATGAGATATGGCATTTACACACAAGATTTGAAGCAAAGCGGAAGGTACAAGTACTGTACATATAATCTCATCAGCTGCATATAACAAATGTCTGATGTAGATTATGGAAATACGGTATTATATAAAATATTAAAAAAGTATTAAAATTTTTTTTTATAGTATTATATGCGATTTAAAGATTGATTTCATTATAAAGAATTTGTTAATTTTGAAATTTTTAGAAATTTAATTTTATTTAAATTTAAATAAAATTAAATTAACTATTTAAAAAACTTTAATACGATGTGCACTTGTTCAAAATTTTTTCAATAAGTAGATAATGTTTCAGACTTCTGTTTCGTGGTCTTAAAAATTAATGCTTTGATAAAATCATTCAAATCCAGTATTTGTACAGGTGTATCAAAAGTCACTTATCTATCACAAGAAATAACTGGAATTTTGAAAAACAGGTTTTTCAAAATTCCAATTATTTCGGCTTTCACTTTGGCTTCGATTAAAAAAAATAGCTGCTTCGTCATATCGAAAGCAAACGTTACTGACAAATTTGTCTATACATTATTCGGTTCCTTTTTTGCATTTATTAATAAGCTTTGCAGAATTGCCAATTAAATTTAATATTCTCAGCGTATAATTAAGAATTTCAACATTTCCAAAATTTATTAAATACATTGAAACACCTATTATCGAATTCATAATTAATCGCCCTTTTCTTATAGGAAAGCACTAGGCGGCATCTATGTTTTCCTTCTATCACGTGATTTGGAGTAACCTCGACTCCAAAACGTGCATGTATCTCATTAGTCTTCCTTGGCGAAGACAATAATTTTCTATTGAAATAACTTCACACAAACTGTTTCTATTTATCAAAATGTTAAGCTTTTAATTTAAATACTATTTTATTCTTTGAGTATTTTCAATGAAAATAATAATTTAGGATTAATAATTAAAATAAACTTAATAATAAAAAGTGTATTTTTATTGTAATAAACCATTAAAAGGATATCCTGCCATCTATCGACAAAAATATCATTTTTCTAAAATTTCAATTTTTGGGATGTTAAAATAAAATAAAAATAAGGTTTTTTTTTTCTTTTGTATATGTCCTATATGATTTAAATGCTATCTCTATGCCAAAAAATTTATACACCTTAGCGGTTAGGCTGGGAACATTATTATTCATGCTATAGTATATATATGTACTGTATTAGAAATTAAATTAAATATTCTCCAAAGATAAGAAATTACAATTTATTATATATCCAATTGGTAAAATCTAACAAGATATGATTTTTTATCGTCTTTTTTAAGCTGTGAAGTAAAGGATTTAATGGTAATAATCTTGTCTTTCCTTACAAATAAGTGACCAGACTTCCTGAATTATGCGGGACTGTCCCGGATTGGACATATAACCTTTTTAACATTTTCGCAATGGCACAAAGTTGTTGTTTCCTCTATTTCATACTAGATACGCTATTGTTATTAACTGGCAAGTAAATGTTTTGTCGGCCGGATTGGCCGCGTGGAAACGCTTCGGCTTTCCACTCTGGAGGACCCGGGTTCAAGTCTCGAGTCCCACCCCTAGAAAATATTTATCATGGGGTCCGGGCCCGGCCCGTCGATCCCCGTCCTCCACAATCCGGCTGACCCCTCCGCAGGGGTGGGCAGCCAGGAAGGGCTTGTTTCACCCCGCCACTTAGTACTCTTGCTGAGTGGAAAGTGGCGTCATCTGTTGACAAAAAAAATGGTTTCTTAATCATATTTTATAATATAAAATATGATTACTAAGGCTGGGCAACCTCCGGCCCGAAATATTTCTGTTTTTTTGTGACAAGTATTGAAGATGATAAAAATACTATTATGGAAGTTGTTACAGAAATAGCCGATTTAAATTAAAAGAAAGAATGGATATGCAGTATCTACCACTTACTATACGTCACATAAAAGGTGGATAGAAATACTTAATCACTTTGATAGGAACATTACATCGTTCAGAATATTTAGAAAATAATTGAATTCAGGTATGTTGGCAGCACCAATGGTGCAACGGAAAGTTTTTTCCACTGATGAATAAGCTACGTTTTCTCTGAGATCTAAAACTGAGTGCAGAAACATTGAAAGCAATATTACAAGTTAAATGCAATTTTTCCAATTCTTGTGAAAAATTTTATAAGAATATTTCAAGTAATGAAGATTTATTAAAAATTTCACTTTTTTGAAAAATACATATAAATAATGTAATTATTTATTTAATATTCGTTATTTTGATAGTTATATAGTTATTTTTGATATTTTTTGTATTGAGACCGCTTTTTCTGTATAGTTAATTTTTTTATTATGAAAAGAATTTTTTTAATTAATTTATCAGAAGTATATTTTTTATAATTTTTATATTAATAAATATATAAATATATACCGTATATACTACTATACATTTATATATAAACGTTTGATGTAATAAATTAATATAAAATTTTAAGAAACTCTGATTTAATGCTTATTTTAATTGAAAGCTGAAATTTTTATTATTATGATACATACAATTTTAACTTACTTTTGTTTATGAATAATTGAATTGAATGAAGGAATGAATTATTCTTAAATATACATTATATATTTATGAATAAATAATTAAATTCATCAGATGTAATAATAAGAGAACATAAATTATTTATCAAAAATTAAAATTAATTCTTTGAATTTTTTCAAACATATGAACTAAAAACAATATTGTATTTTAAATTCTGATAGCTATAAATAGTTAGATCTACTAATTTAAAATAATTTAATAAATATTCTACAGATGTTTTGGATGTTATTGAGCGAGATTCACTAAAATACTTAAAACATCTTAACTTTTATCTTTCCACCAAGAGACAATTGAACTGATCATCCAAATGCTGTTTTCCAATTGGGAAAATACATTAGTGCTGTATCAATTATTCGTTGTTTATCTTATATTCACTTAATTTTATAATTATCAAATTAAGATATTTATTCTACAGTATATTGACGAAAATGTTTTATTTTGTAAATTTATATTTTTAATGCTTTTATAAATATAAAAATATTAAAATTGTATAAATTGTTCATTTGATAAATATATATATTTTAGATATAATATTTAATGTATTCAAATTAATTATTTTATTATTTATAATTTTTATCGTTTTATATTTTTAGTAAAATAAGGAGAAAGATCCTTTACTTTTAATTTAAATATTTTAAAATTATTATTATTAAAATTTAATTAATTAAATATAAATAATGTTTCTGAAATACTTTAATGTAAAATTAATTAATCAATTCGTTTATATATTTATATAACTGAGTGCTTTGCAAGTTGTATTGTTATGGCAGTATTAACAATAACAACTTTATTTAATATACTTTATTGACAGGAATAAATACAACATACTGTTTATTTTTTTTAATAAGAGAGAGAGATGGAACGTTACAAAATTATAATAAAAATTATAATTGATATTAAAGTAACAAATTATATTATCATTTTTTAAGTTAATTAAATTTAAAAAAATGGTGATTTTTACTTTTTGAAATTATTAAAATGTTATGTAAATATTTAGCTTATATTATTTCATATCAGGTATATCGATATTGCTACACAATTAATTTTGTATACTGTATTGCAAAAATTAATAATTAATATATACTTTCATGAAAACACGAAAAGGTATATTACTAAAGAATCCAAACATGTACGTCATTCGATACGTGTCATTAAAATGTTTCTGCTGTAAATAGATATAATTATATATGATATTATGCAAATACAGTATATTAATGTTGTATTATATTTTTAAATCTAAAATTTAATTTATAAATTTTATATATGATGTATATATTTTATGCAGAATAAAATTCAACAATATATATAAGCCATATAAAAGTGAACATTATTATTATTTGATATATTATCAATATAAAATCACGTGTGTCAAATTATGTTATCTATATAAGCCATATAAAAGTGAACATTAATATTATTTGATATATTATCAATATAAATCACGTGTGTCAAATTATGTTATCAACTACGTTCTATTGCATCACATCCAGTTAAATATTTATAATATATATAATTTATATAGTTATTTATTTTTAAGATAATATATTTATTCGTACATATTTTTAAAAAATTGCATTTAATTTGTATTCTAAGCATTTCATTATCGTCTTATTGAATTATCTATTAGAAGAGAGATGACGTGGTATATAAGGAAATAGTTAAAATAAAGAGAACTTTGATGTAAACCATATCTTCACGAGATGACTATTCTATAAATGTTTGCATTACTAGAGGAATGAAAGACCTAATTGTTACCTCATCGCTATAATCTAATGAAAAAGTAAGCTCAAATGATTAAGTATGTTTGCTAATTGCTAAAACCAATTAATAATCGTGTTGACTCTCTGATGATATATTATGCGCATTATTACGATTATCTGATTAGTGAATCAACTCACTTCTTAAAAATTTGCATTAAAATATAACAGATATTCGGATGTCGAGTTTGAAATGTGGTTTTTCCAAATTTCTAAAAAAAAAAAAAAAATTAGAAAACTTGGCCTTGTCTAATAAAACATATTCTTATGAAATAAAGATGACAGCTAATTTATTTAAGAGATAATACAAGTACTCGGTGAATATATAATTTATGATTCCTAGCACAAAAGAATTAAATAAAAGTATGTGACTATATAAATAATTAATTTGATGTTTGTCTAAAAATTGCAAAAGTTTTTTATTATTGGGCGAAATTTGATATAATTATTTTTCTATCCATTTATTAAACTTTATTCGAAAAAATAAAATAACTCTTAAATGATTGTATTTAGAAATAGTTTTTAAACGTTGATTATGTAGATTATTCCTCCTTATCTGAATTTTAGTTTTAGATATATTTGCAATTAATTCATTCTTTTGACAACAAATGCTTAAAATATTTTAATATCTAAACATATACAGTATTTTGAATTATGAGATATAAGTGTGTAGTCAAACTCTTAATATAAGAATTAAATAATGCAATATTTACATTATCACAAATATCTACTTATCAAATTAAATTTGATTCTGTTACTATTACGAGTCTATTTCTTTCAATATTGATTATTAAATTGCTGAAAAATATTATTTGAAGTATTACTCAATGTTCTAAACTATATATTTTTAAAATAACAAACAACTATAAAATAGAATCGAGGGAAAAAATGTTGGGATTTTCCAACGTATTATGTTTTTATTTAGAAAATTATAATCTATTAATTAATAAAACTTTTATTAAATAATATCCAGTCCGATATCTAGTGTTATTCTTTCTGGTTTATAAAAATTATTTATAATATTTCAGTAATTTGAAATATAGATTTTTTTTACTTTTAATAAATTATTCTAATAAATATTTAAAGAAATAAATAAAATATTTGAAATGCTTGTTATGAAAGCAATATATTTCGAAAGCTTATTTTCCTTTAATTTATTTATAGCCGGTAATAAATCTGTAATTGCAAATTTTTCTCTTAACTTAAAATATGTTTTCAAAAATGGTAAGTAGTACCCAGTTCTAATAATTTATAGATAACCGATTTCACTTTAGTAATTTAAATATGCAAATATGAAAAATTTAGTTTTCTTTTAGTTAATTCGTATTATAGTACTGTATCTAACTTTTTACAAACATTTTCTATATTCAGAAATTGCTGAATAATGACTATTCAGAAATCTGCTACTTTATTATTTTTACTAAACTCTGAATAAATATTTTCTGTAATTTTTCCAAAATCTAAATTTTTTATAAATTAATTAAAAAAAAAATATTATTATTTGCGCTGTTATTAAACAAATTTATCAAACTTACTTATTAAAATAAATTTTCAAACTGAATCGATTGCACTTACATAAAGTTAATTCAGTTAAGAATTAGAAAAATGATGCCAACTTTATTACATATATTTATGAAAAGTCATTTTGATAATAATTTCTCACTTTAATTTTATTCCTGGATAAATCGAATTTTATTTTACTTGATGTAATCATAATAATTTTCTTTATGCATTTGCTATCTCTAGATGATAAATTATTGATAATCCGTCATTCAATTGATAGATTATTTCGTGGATATCTAATATTTTGCACGAATAGTAAATTTTGCTCATATGAAATAAATTATAACCGAATTTCTGGTATTTATAATTTTATTTAAAAAATGAAATTACTTTAAAATAAATTTTAATGCGTCTATTTGATACGTGCTATATTGTAAATCTTAATTTTCGCTCTTAGTTTGTTACTTTAAAAAGTTAATTGTGGTTTAATGATATGAATATTATTAATATAGCGTATTAAACTAATATGAAATGCTTTATTTAGAACTGAAAATAAATTAACAAATAAGCATATAATGTAACCGTGCTAGCATATTTGGTTTATTTGTGAAGAATGATCTCTATTATTACATCATTGATCTTTTAGGTCATGTGGGGTAATAATATAGAAAAGTAATCAGATTGTTACGTCACTCACGTCACCAGCGAAAAACTATTGTGTAATATTATAAGGTAAATGGATAACACGGGTATGACACACAGCCATTTTGACGCTTTGGTTGCGTAGATAAATTTATTTCATATTTTCAAATTTTATTAAAAATATTCTTGTAAAATTTTATTAATAAATAAAATATGAAGTTTATATGTAAAACAATTTATTACAGTATTTCTAAAATTGTTTCATTTATTATTTTTAGAGTTTATATCGGGTTTATGAATAATAATATTAGATATATTTTTTATTATTTGATTTTGTTTTCTAAGCTATGCAGAACATTTCTCTAAAACACAAAATCTTCCTGAATTTAAGAATATTTTTTTCTCTATAGATTAAATATTATCCATTTTTTGGGTTCTTTTTAGATATCATTTTATATATTTGTTGAATTTAATTTTTATCCAAAGAAATCTTTAAATGTATTAAAATGGCTTAATAATTAGTTAATAAAAGCGTAACAATTTCTTCATTATTTTATGTAAAATTTACTGAAAGTGTGATATTTTTAAATTTACATCTACTACCAATAAGCCTCAAGATGGCAGTGTTTCTACTTCTCCTATCTATTTACTCTGGATATTATTGATACAAATAGTTTAGATTCTGTGATGTAACAATGATTTCCGACACGCCTTCTTCATACGATGATTTATTTTTGGATCTATAAGGCATAACTGCCAAAAATTGCATTTCTATCACCCGTTATAATAATCCTATTTCAATCAAAATTGAATTTACCAGGTAGATTTTTTTATAAAGAAATTAAATCAAATACAGTATCATGAAAATCTGTCCAGTGGGAGTGGAACTAATACATATAGACACCGAACACGACAATGACGTTAGTTAGTCATCTTTATCTGTCCTGGTTATCGTGTAAATATTGCAAACGTTCCTAATTAGTAAGCAATGTATATACAGTATTTAACTTGTAAAATTCAAGAATTAATATAAGAACTTAAGCAGTAATTCTTTTTTTGTTTAAATAAATTCAATTTTATTAACATTAGAGATTATATTTTACAAACTGTATTTATTAAATTTGTAAATTATATTTTTATGATCCTATTTAACTGACGACATATTTGTAAATGTAATATTTCTTATTTTTAGTTCTCGATTTTTCAGGCTACTCTACCGTATTTGAAATAAATAATTTATACATTTTATAATATCGTATATAATTATCTTCCGAAATTGAATTTATAAATGTTAAAAAATTTAATTTTTCCCCTCAGTATTTCTAATAATAAAAAGATTGGAAATATATTATTTATTACTAAACGATCAGATATAAATCCAAAGATCATTTCCAGTTATTATTAATGCCTAAACATATAAAAATGAATATTTTTATTTTAATTCGTGACTTCCATTATTAGATGGTGAATATTTTAATTCAAATTATAAACTATAAATTTTAAATTCCAAACTATGACCTAAATCATTGGACGTAGACAAAAAGTTTAAAAGCTCAATAGATTTTCTTATACAATACTTCAAATTTCAAATTTCGTGATTTAACATATTAATCATAGAAATTTAAATAAAATTATGCACATAAATTTGATAGATAATTAAATATCGATTCGATTTGTTTCTACGTTCAAAAGCTAAAGAATCTCGATTATTATACAATAATAATAAATAGACTTGGAATACAAATTTGCAAGCGCTAACATAATTATTATTTTTAATTATTAAGATTATTAATATTGAATTTTATTTTATGCCACTCATTATTAAACGGAATTACTTAAATTTATTTTTTACAATAAAAAATAATAATAATAATTATTCTTTATAAAATCAAAATTATCTTCGCTTTGGGTTCTGTGTATTCAAAAAATATTTTGATAAGGTTATAAATTCAAAATTTCGGGATAGATTTTAAATTTCTAATTTTTTTTTCTCGCTCTCGAGATATTTTAAATTTAAAATGATATTCGAGTAAAATTTTACATTGAGTTATATTCTACAGTTTAGAATAGATTTGAATAAATGCTACTGTATTTATATAATTTGGATATACGAAACGGAAGCTCAAAATTTATTTGTGTTTCTTGTCTTAATTGTTTCACTTGTACTTCTAATTTGTCCATTTCTTTTATTGATTTCTTCTTTGTCTCATCTAATACGTTTAATTTAGCTTCTCTACTCTTGAGTTTTGCCATCATTTTTTAAAAGATACTAGTTGAAAAAAAAATATATAGTTTTGTTCAGATTGTTATTACAATTATCTTTATGATTGGAAAATATTGTTTGGAGGAAAGTAACTTATCAATCTTGTGTGGAAATTTTTCATTTCCCACACAAGTTAATAAACTTTGGTAGAAAATGAAAAAAATTTTTGTGGTATCTTAGAACATTGTTATTAATAGAATTTAAATTTGATCCGAACTTTTATGCTTTTATGTTATTAGTAATCGATGAATTAAAAATAAAGATCAACAAAAAGAAAGAACTCGTATATTTAAGCTAGGAAGAATATTGGAATGAATCACTCTGTTCGAAAAACACGAAAGAAAAGATGACCAAGCTGAAGATAACAGGATGTTTCAATGATCATAAGATTGTTTAGAAGTTAAACATCCTAAAACAGTCTTTTAATGACTCGTTGGTTTCATAAAAAATATAGTTAATCTTTTTTAGATATACACGTCATTAATCGAAACACTAATATAACAGTCGAAAGCGTATACTTTGCTTTGCAAAAATCGATTAATTACTGTAGATATATTCTTACAGTTTATTAGTATATAAATGATATTCTCCTATAAGTACGAATAATGTTCAAATTAAATAGTGATTATGAATAAAATCAAATATAATGTCTTTACTTAAGTTAAATAAATATATATATATATATTTTAATTAGATTTGTTTTTACGATATATATATATAGCTTTGTTCAGATTGTTATTACAATTATCTTTATGATTGGAAAATATTGTTTGGAGGAAAGTAACTTATCAATCTTGTGTGGAAATTTTTCATTTCCCACACAAGTTAATAAACTTTGGTAGAAAATGAAAAAAATTTTTGTGGTATCTTAGAACATTGTTATTAATAGAATTTAAATTTGATCCGAACTTTTATGCTTTTATGTTATTAGTAATCGATGAATTAAAAATAAAGATCAACAAAAAGAAAGAACTCGTATATTTAAGCTAGGAAGAATATTGGAATGAATCACTCTGTTCGAAAAACACGAAAGAAAAGATGACCAAGCTGAAGATAACAGGATGTTTCAATGATCATAAGATTGTTTAGAAGTTAAACATCCTAAAACAGTCTTTTAATGACTCGTTGGTTTCATAAAAAATATAGTTAATCTTTTTTAGATATACACGTCATTAATCGAAACACTAATATAACAGTCGAAAGCGTATACTTTGCTTTGCAAAAATCGATTAATTACTGTAGATATATTCTTACAGTTTATTAGTATATAAATGATATTCTCCTATAAGTACGAATAATGTTCAAATTAAATAGTGATTATGAATAAAATCAAATATAATGTCTTTACTGAAGTTAAATATATATATATATTTTAATTAGATCTGTTTTTACGATATATCTCTGAAATTTTAATATATTTAACATTTCTTAAAGTAGAATAAAAATATCCTGTGAAAAACAGGAAATTTGCTGATATAAATAACAAAAATATAATTAGATATCGTTTCCGAAACGACACAAAGAGTTATCTTTGGATAGATTTTAGGAAATATATTTTCTTTAAGTGTCAAAAATGTCAGATTAACTGTTTGACACTTCATTATTCAGTTAAATGTATACGTATTAATTTTTCTGAAAATTGACGTCATAATCATTCTATTAAATCTATTCAAAAAATAGATTTTTGTGGAAACTTAATTAAAACATAAAAAAAACTACTTTAAATACAAAATTACCTTTATCAAAATTTCAAATTATGTATTATTATAATAATAATCTGAATATTAAAGTCTATAAATATTGCATAGAAAGTATTTTTGACTTTCAAACTTGAATAAATGCTCAAGAATTTTAAGCAATTATATATATTTAAACAGATGAAGAGATTTACGAATTTATTAAAAAAATAAAATATCTAAAATATCCTTTTATGATTAAAGTAATGTTAATAATAATGAATGCAGTAAAACTAAAACGTGACGCGCTAACATTAAAATATTAAATCAATAAAATTTATTTTTAAAATTAATTATACGAATACAAGTAACAAAACTGAGTTTTTTATTAAAATTTATATATATTATAAATATTAGAACAGCTTAATTTCCCTGTTTTCTTTTCATTATTTATTTTTATAGTAGAAAATAGCGAAATGCATTATAATCAAAGATGTCAATTTTATATAATTCTGCGGATCAAAGCCCATAAAGTCAATTTTGGTTGACAAATCAAGTTAATAAAGACATATTAAACGAAAAGTTATTGAACAATGTATACATTGCAAATGGATTCTATTATATTATATTTTGATGAAACCATTGGGAATATTAGATGGAAATATAATGTATTATTCATCGATTCAATAACATATTATGTTGAATGTTTGATAAACTACTGTTGTAATTAATTCTACTGCATACAATACATTCAAATTAATAATTTTCTACGACAGACCTAATTATTCAAATGGAATAAAATCTGATTTATAAAATATGTATTTCATAGTTTAAACGCATACATTATACCATCACGAAACTCTTAAATCTGATAAAATTCTATTCTAGGGAATTTATCGAAGGCGCATATTATAGAATAATAATAAACATATTTATTTAAAATTCTGCTTAAATTATATCTAGATATTACACGAATAAATTTAAATGCAAAAATTCTATAATTTTAAAAATTGCAGCGCTAATTTAATAAGCATAAATTTTATTATTTCAATAAAAAAGAATTTAATGCGCAAACAGAAGAAACACACGTGTTTACATTATGAATTGATACTAACTGTAAAATACAATTTAAATGCTAAAGTTCATTTAAAATACAAAAATGCTATAATAAAACATTAAATAAAGAATTACTGTATTTAATAAAAATAAAAATTTGCTTTAAAATTCAATATAATAATTTGTTTTAGTATGGATAAATATTATTTTAAAATATGTAAACACAGTATGCGTAAGTTTATTTCTTATTGTTTATAGCTATCTCTTAAACCTTTTAAACTGTTCGAGTATATACAGAGAGTTTATAATATTCACCTTGAGACTATACCTCGCCCAACAACCATCCAAGGAAGAGACACAAATATCGATCAGATGTTTCACTAGCTCTAATGTAAAACTGCTTCACAAACTCACTACAGTACAATGAATATTTTAATATTTTTATTCAAAAATTTTATTTATATTTAATAAAATATACGCATTAAACTATCAATAATATATTAAATACTAAGGAGCGGGGCAAGTTCCAACCACGGGCTGCACCCACACCCATGGAGGGAGCCGGATAGAGAAGAACGGGGATCGCCGGGCCGGGCCCAGCACCCCGAAAAAACTTTTCAGGAGACTTGCCGCACCCGGCCGGGCCCAGCATCCCGAAAAAACTTTTCAGGAGACTTGCCGCACCCGGGTCCTCTGCTTGGCACTCCAACGCGTTTCCTCTGGCCGCCGGATGGCCGAGTGGTAAGGGTTTTCACATTTGTGACATCACGATCAGTGTGTCAACTTTAGCGTGACATAATAGACCCTTTGACTTGTATCCTCGAATCTATACAAGAAATATGTTGGCAATCATTTCTGCGAGCTAGTTAATATCTGATGCCCGAATTCAATTCTTGGGTTCCACTTCCTTGAAAATTTTGCTTTAGCGTGACATAATTTATGAATGACCCTTTGACTTTTATCCTCGAATCTATACAAGAAATATGTTGGCAATCATTTCTGTGAGCTAGTTAATATCTGATGCCCGAATTCAATTCTTGGGTTCCACTTCCTTGGAAATTTTTTACTTGGAGTCCGGGTCCGACCTATCGATCTCTGTTGTCTATAATTCGGCTTATTCCTTTGAAGGGATGGGCTGTCTGTAACAGGGTGTTATAACACCGACACTTAATAATCATTTGATTGGAATGTGGCTGTATTCGTGATAGAGTTGGTTGAAAAATAGATTTATGAGGAATTTTTTATAAGTAGATTAACGTTGCTAAACCCATTGAATACTAAGCGGTGGTACATTTCCACACACACAACGAATCATAAAAAAAATTTATTCATAGGTTCTGGAACCGCCCTCCACAATCTAGATGACCCTCCGCAGAGGTGGGCTGCCTATGGTAGGGGTTATTTCGCTCCGTTATTTAGTAACTGGCTTTACTGAATAAAAGTGATGACAACTGTTAACAAAAATTAAAATAAATTCGAAATACTGTATATATATCATCATCATTTCACCTGACTTTTCAGCTGTAGTTTATGTGATGGGGCTATTGGCCAGATTTTTTCCCCGTGAAGTTTAAATTCAATTTCTATCTTGTAAATTCTAAGTGATGGCACATTTCATTGCATATTTCGATCCACCCTGATAGGCTCAGCCATTAGGTGGAAGATGGAATTCAAAGGACCGAGCCAGGACACTTTTTAAAAAATCCAATTATGTGGGAACCGGAAATTGAATCAGGATCCTCCATGATAAAAGCTCAACATGGTTCCACCGCGTCCATCATCCTTTATAGTCTGGCTGATCTGTTCAGAGAGGCAAATTTATGACAGGGTTTAGTTTACCCCCACTGCTTCTTGATTAGCCTAGCCTACCCAAGCCTAGCTATCAAATGAAAATGGGATTTAATGAACCAGATCTAATTAAAACTCTCATGAAAAATCTGGTATGGTCCACAACATGGTTCCACCGCGTCCATCATCCTTTATAGTCTGGCTGATCCGTTCAGAGAGGCAAATTTATGACAGGATTTAGTTTACCCCCACTGCTTCTTGATTAGCCTAGCCTACCCAAGCCTGGCTATCAAATGAAAAATGGGATTTAATGAACCAGATCTAATTAAAACTCTCATGAAAAATCTGGTATGGTCCAAGATGGCTAACGATACTTCTTTACCATGCAATTAAATAACTGCATATTTCAACTCTAAATTTTTCAAGTTTCCATTTTATATATACTATATATGTATAGCTTCATTAAAATTGATCTGCAGATTTCACCAATCAACTTTTGATGTTTTCTTCAATACAATAGTATATAGTATATATAAAAAATGTGAAAACCCTCTACCCCTCTAACCCTCTAGTATATAGTGAAAACCCTCTAACCCTCTAGTATATAGTATAAATAAAAAATGTGAAAACCCTCTACTTAATTTTTTTCTCCAATTAAAAGTAAAAATAAAAACTGGCCGGGCCCAGCACCCCGAAAAAATAGCTTCATTAAAATTGATCTGCAGATTTCACCAATCAACTTTTGATGTTTTCTTCAATAATAATATGCCAAAATCTGGCCAATCTTCCCAGTCCCAATGCTAATTTCGAGGTTGTGCTATATATTGTAATGATCATAAATAGATCTTATTCAGTTAGTACTCCCATCATCAGAATCAAAGTCCTACATTTAATCAACCAGCATGTAAATTGTATTGTACAACAGCTTGCAGTAAAACTATTCAAAACAAAACCAAATTTTTTCTCAAATTACACACTAATGGATTGATTTTCAATAATTTAGAACTAATTTTAATTTAAACTAATTTTATTATTTTTTTCAGTTTGACATTATAAAACCCATTAAGGCATAGAGCAGCAATTATATATATATAAAATCATCAATATATACAGATTCATAAATGAAAATAATTTTCTCTGAAAACAAAAAATATAACTTGATATTGAAGAATGGAAGAAATATTATAAGACTGATATCTATATTGTAATTAGTTAAATATACATCATTTTAACCTTTGTGTTCAAGCTTTGAATAATTGGTAGGGCCTCCTCCAATGCAATCATTGAAGATCTTAATCTCATTGTTTCCAATACAGGACATGATTTTAAAAGCCATTGTAAGCCATCAATGGTTAAACTACAATCTACAATAGTTAGATCTTGAAGTTTAGACATGCTATTCTTTGAAGTAATTTTAAATAAAACATCATCAGTAAAATGTGGAGCATATATTATGAAGAGCATTTTAATATTAGGACAATTAGAAATTAGCATAATTAATAAATCTGAAGAAGGACCTGTGCTAGTCATGCATTCAAGATGTAGAGTTTGTAAATTATATAAACTGTTATTATAAGGTGAAAATTTACAAACTTCCATTTCAAATATGACTTTCAAATTTATGAGATTTGGACAAAGAGATATTATCATACCAAAATCCACATTTTTAAAAAATATAATTCCCAATGATTGTAGCTGTTTTCCTAAAGACTGAATTAAATAAAGATATCCTTTCAGGAAATCTCCAGATGGTATTACATCTGCCCATTGTATAATAATTGTATGAAGCTGCTTCATTTGACAAACAGCTATAACTGCTTCATTATTGTTAACAATAAGATCCATTTCTGATACATTTGGACAGGTTAATGCTGCTATTTTTATAGCTCTGAGAGTTGCGGGTGATCTATCTGATTCTAGAAAGGAATTTCCAAGTATAATTTTACGAAGTTTGTATTGATGATGCAAAGTTCCTGCATCTAATTCTTGGCCATGCAACAGTTCTAATGCTTCAGCTATATTATTTTCCAAACATAATAATTGGGGAGTATACTGCAAAAGTGCAGCAATCATATCAACTGGAATAGTGTGTTGAGAGCCTTCAAAAATTGAAACGTGCTGTAAATTGCTAATAGATGTCACCTGAGATCCAGTATACCGAGGAAATAAACTTTTCAGATCACCAACTCTAGGAAAGAAACGTAATTCTAACCATTTTAGATGTACAGCAAATTTTAGAACATCAATATCAATTGGTATGTCCAAGTATAAATGTTCAATATTTGGTGATAGACGTAATAAATTCTCAACTGCTTCACTTCTTACCAATTTAGCTCTTTCAGATTTAATGCACTGAACTCGACAAAATATTAATTTAATTAATCTATAGCCACAACTTCCAAGACAATTTAAAATGGATACAAATTCTTCAGTACGTATACGCACATCACATAATTCAAAATTCTTAACTCTTCCACTCTTAAGAAGGGGACAAAGTTCCTGATGCATTAATTCTCCTCTAGAAGTCACTTTTACCACAACAGATATCAACTCCTCAACCAGCTGACTAGGAAAACATGAAAAAGGATTTATGTTGCCATACATTTTTACATATAACCAGTTATAGTTTATCAGTAAATTTGCTACTCCAACAATACATTTTTTCTTCAGGCTTTCAGCAGACATTACTTAAATTTCAACACTTAAACTTCAGCACAAGTTTCAGTATATTAAGTAAAATATATTCGATCCATCACAGTGTATCATAATTAGTTAAGGAAAAATAATATATAAAAATATGTACTTAGTTTGCATTTTTAGGTTGTGGACGATATCCAATACGATCATGAATAATAGCTTGCTTATTTTTATTGCTAGGAGACGTACCAAAAGCATCGGTATTTGGAGAGTCGCATATTTTGGATGAATTCTTTTTTTCTTCTAATTCTTTCTTGATAGCTTCATATTCGTGCATATCATCCAATTTTAAATCTATTCTAGTTGGATTACGTCTAAACATTTTGATCAAACCAACATAACATCGAAAACTAACCTAAATCTTTAATCAGTAGACCTCATACCACGTATATTTCAGAAAAATAAATTTAATCGTCATTTCTTTCCATTCCCCATCTAGTGACAAATTATAAAATGAATAAATGTCTGTTCTACTTATACTTAATTTAATTTACACACTTTAATATAAAAAACATTAATTTATAAATTTAATTTTAAATATTTTTAATAAATATTTATCTATAATTAAATCATGAATTAATTTAGCAAAATATGATTAAAAATAAATAAAATTTAATAGTATATGGCGAAACTGCATTAATGATATTCCTTTCTGGTGCAGTGAATTTATTTTAAGTTAAATAGTTTTAATTAACCGAGTATAATAATAGTCATGTAAAAATATTTTTGTAATTTTAAATTAAATTAATCCTTGATGAATATTTCAGATAATAAACAAGATACTGCGCAATGAAATGCATAATGATTAAATTTTAATCAGATATTTTCATGTTGAAAAATTAAATTGAATTAAACAGAAGTTTATATAAAGTATTTAAATTAATTAATATAAAACTGTTTTAATCTTATAAATAAATTAAATTTTGTAAAGTTACTCGTTTAAATATTAAAACATGTTTATGTTAATAATAAATTTTAATTTTTTTTTAATTATTTTTGATTTTTATTATTAATTTAAAAAAAATTTGTGATTTTGTTTATTTAACTTCATTTTTATTGTTTTAAATTAAAAATTAAAACAGAAAATTAATGTAAATCATTTAAGTATTCGAAAAAATATCTTATTTTCATAAATATTTTAGAACAGAATATTTTAAAAATTCCAGGATTTTCTCTTAAAGGAGAAATAAATAGAATATTTTTAGACTATTTTTTTACAAAAAAATACACTTATGTATTCAGTCAGTCTGTATGCCTATCCGCAAAATAACTCAAGAAACAAATTTAAAAAAAATTATTTGTTGAAGTATTTTGCGGACAGATAAATGTAAATAAATCATTTCTAGATAATCAACATATTTTAATTTAAAATTTCCTATTTAACATCAAATTAAATATTAACGATGCTTAAAATTTTAAAAGAGCTAATATTTGAATAAAAAATTATAAATGATTATGAATAAATGATATTTTACTCTTTTAAAAGATTTCATATTTTATTCATACGAAATTTGTTTTTGTAAAAAAAAATGCCATAGGCTAAACATTTTTTATAATCAGGAAAATTTATAGATGTATTTTAAAATTATTATAAATTAAATCAGCTTAATAAATAATTTCTCATAATACTTATATACGTCTTATTTTGTCTAAAAAATTATTTATATAATAGTTTTCACAATTAACATCTTTTATATAATTTATTTTTTATTTTTGGTTAAAAAATGATAATATAAATCCAATGGTAACATATATCTCTTTATATTATACTACTCCTATTGACTAAATATGGCACAATTATCATTCATTAATTCTAGTCAAATTATTATCATTATCAACACAAAACTCATGGTTGATGTGTAATTATTTAAATTTACATGTAAGTTGGAGTTTAAGAGTTTAATTGCACAATTTAGACTTAACTCCTAAGAGATCATTGTTAGGAATAATAAAGATAATTTATTAAGATGAATTTGTTTGTCAACTATGAAATATTCATGGAAAATGACTATAAAATAAATTTTTATTGTTTTAATTATAATTTATATAAGGTATATAATGATAGGTATAATTTCATACGAACGTATTATAATTTATAAACTATTGTATTGAAAAATTTATAATATGTAATTGTATTTATTAATATTATTTTAATCTGGCACATGCCAGAGAATTAATCATGGTTTTAAGTTGCATTAATATGAAAATAAAAATAATAAAAAGGAATGTAAAAATAAAATAATCGAGTAGTTAAGATTATCTAGGATTTTATAAAACAATTATTTGATCGAAAATTTTTCTCGATTAATATTTACTCTGTTCATCTTACTTATCTGGAGATAATTTTTATATTGTCTATTACAGGTAAAATAGCAATTCTTTTTATATATTTTTTCATAAAAATATATAAATTTATTTATTTATTTTGCAATAGTTTGTAAATATTTGCATTTTAATATATATATATAAAAAAAAGTCGATTATTGTATTCATTTTTATGAAAAACCAATTATAAATAACTATAATTCAAATGAGAAAAACTTAAAATATGTCAGTTTTATAAAGCTAATTGTATAAATTTTAAAAGAATGAAACAGTTTGAAAAACAAGATGCATAAGCACAATAATCTGGTGACATCAGCTCATTCAGACAGATGCAGGAACATCTGTTTTTCAATCTTTTGAAGTATGGGATGTCACATGACTAGTTGCTAGGATGGATAAAGGAGCAAATAAATAGCAAATTTATCTCAGATTTTCCGCAACGGTATTGATCGCTAGTTCAAACGAATATTTAATCGAATCAGATGCTATTTAATCATTTCTTATCTAAAAGATAAAGAAAAAAAAAACTTAAACTGTTATTATTCCTTTAAATCTTATAACATTCCGGTAAAATATTTAATTTAGTTATATATACTGTACTTAAATGTTAGCGAATCAATATGTGCTTTTGTAAAGATGTTTAAATTAACTATTTTATCGATTTTTTTTATATAAAAATAAAATTTGTTTTATAAGATTAAATAAATAAAAGTCTTCGCAAAACTTAAATTTAATTTTTAATACAGTATTATCATTTTGTTTTTTTTTTACTCGAAAATAATTTATTATTGTTATTATTTTAAATCGATTAATTCGTAAATAAACATTTTAGAATTTTAACACATTTTCTGAGCTTATCAGTTTGTTTAAAGAATAACTTAGAACGAATTTATTAAATCTAAAATGCTTCTTTAACCGGAAAAAAAAGAAAGAAATAGTCGAAATGGATTTAATAGTCACTACTTTAACTCTAGAAGTGCGTGTTCCTGAGACATTTTGAAGCAATTTTTCAACTTTGCTTTTCCCCAAACAAGAAATCTCTCTTCATTTTTCATTTTCTCCAACCAGTCTCAATTTTAAAATGGATGTCAAAAAATATATAATAATACTCATAATTTTTGGTAACTTGAGTATTTATATATATATAATTTTTATCAATCCTGATAATCAGCAACTATAAATATCCAATCTATTGTTAATCATGAATAAAAAAAAAATTGAAATTTATAAAAATAAAAATAACAAAAAAAAAGTAGTGAAAGTGTTTTATTTTCTTAATTTAAAGATATTTCTAAATTGTTTTTCATCTATATAAAGGCAGTTTAACTAATCAAATACATTTTATCTGAATTAATTTAGTTTAGCTGAGTAGTTGTGATAATGGGTCACTATTTGCTTCAGGCGACAGCTCTGTTAATGGATTGACAATTAGATTATCGAAATACAAGAGAAACACACAATAATGCTTAATATTTTTCCATTAAATCATTAATTAAAATTTGATACTCGAAGGTTATATTATTCAATAAAATAAATTTACAATAGTAATTCGTTACGTAATTTAAATTTATTATTTTTTTTATAAAACAAAATTTGCTTATGTAAGTCGAAAAGAAATATTATTAATAGATATATATTACCTTACAAATTATCTTTCATACTGCTCATTATTTAGATGTACATGATTCATCAAACATTTATAGCGAATGACATCAGCAGAGTGAGACACAATCTTTCCTTAAATAAAATGTCACTAAGATCTTTATTATATAAAAGAGACTAAGATTTAGTATCATTCCGAAAACAAATATATATAATTAATGCGAGTGCACACTGATGCATGCATATAAATTATTAATTTACTTTATCTGCCATAAAGTTTAAAAGAACAAAATATATTGTTTGAATTTGTTGAGACTGCGTAATCTCTTATAAGACTAATGATAATTAAATAGATAATTTAATATCAAATCCGCATCGTTTGATAAAAATCATATTCGTTCGAGTGATCTAATTTTAACATAATCAATAATATCTGGTACTTGCATGTAACGGACAGTCTATTAATTTATTTATGGTGTCAGTAAGACAAAATTTTATTACGGCATCAAACAGAAAAAGAAAATGTAGTCATCATAAAATGGAAAAAAATTCATAAAAATAAATTCGAAAAATACTTCTTTTAAACTTAAAAAATTATTTATCGATGTTTAATTTCGTAATCCCCTATTTTTTTGTTTATAGAATAAAATAGCGTGTTCTTATGACCTTGAAATTTGGAAACCTTGATCGTTCTACACATACAGCTGTCCCAAGTATTGCAAAATAATTACACGATATACTCGGTTCAAAAACATTACCGATAAATATATTAACATAATCATTATTTCTATAGATTAAATATCTTGCTGTAAAAATAATTTCGAAACGAATATATATACAAAATTTATCCTGTTTATAAAATTTTCTGTTAGTTAATTAAAAATACAGAAAAAAAAAAAATGTTATTATTAAATCTGAAGGAAAATAATTTAAGTGATTTTATGCATTAATAATTCTTTAACAAAACTTATCTTTTAAGTTATTCATTACGTTTGTCAGTCTCTTAAACACTAAAAATAAACTATAGTTATTCGGTGGTAAATAAAATTTAGATCGAAAATAAAACTGATAGATCATGTTTAATCTTACTTTTCATTAAAAGTTGAAGCAATTTTTATATACTTCACGCTCGAATTTTTTCTTTTTTTGTGTGCATTTAATATATTTAATAGATTTTTACGTTTAAAATATATTTTATAACCTTATATCGAGATAATATTTTCAAAAGGTCCATTTGTCAATTTAATTGTCAATAACTTATGTCAAATAGTATAAAATTGGACTTTTTCCAATATCGAAATTGAATTTTCTTTATATCGTTTAAAACAGTATAAAAATAATATAGAAGGCTGTCAATCCTTTAGAAAATAATAAATAACTTAAGACTTCGAATAGATATCATTGCACTAAAAAGACATATTTTTTTTTCTTATAAGATTTATCCTTTATGTGCAATATTTCCTCCAGTTATCGAGATAACTAAAGATACTTCTGGTTATGAAACACAATTTCTAACAAAATTACCACAGTTTTCAGCTGCACCTGTTCTCAGTAAATAAATTTACCATTTTATGTTTATCTAAATACTGCATAAAAATAAATTTTTACTTAAAAAATAAAGACAACAACCGATTATTACGTAAATAAATTATTTAATTGTTTAAAGTACTTATATTTATTTTTATCAGTTAAAATATCGATTAATATACTGTAGTTGTTTGCATGTTCATTGGTAGTTAAATTTTTCACAAATGTTAGTTGAAAATAAATAAATTATTTGTCGTCCTTTGTATTAATAGCGTATTTTAGAATCAATAAACGAATTTTAACGCTGTTACTTTATATGATTTAAGCGAGTGTTTATTTTAGTAATTTATTATCGAGAAAAGGTCGAAGTTAATCCCACAGAATTTATTGTTATTACTTATTAGTTTCAAAACTCGTTTTAATTAATCATAAGAATTTTAAAATGGGTTACGACTACATTTAAAGAATTGTTGCGTAACATTTGTTTCATAAGTCATTAGTGTTAAGTGCTATCATAAGTGTTACTGTTACGATTTCTTAGAATAAATAAAACTGAAACTACTATTCCGGAACGTTTCTTTTTCTTTAGTTTTATATTAATTGTGTACACTATCATAAATTGTGGTTACTTTTTTGATTTAGTAAGTGAAATTTCGAAATAAAAACAAGTTTAAGTTAGCTGCAATAATATCGATTTTTTTTCTCCTTTCTTCGCTAACATTACAAAATTCTTTTGTTATAAATTTCAATTAAATTTATTTTTCAATAATATTCATTGCATAAATTATAATTAACAAATTAATTAATCTATTTATCGAATACTTTCTAATTTATGATCATTCTATAATTATTTTTTTCTAAATTAAATTTTATTAAAGTAACAAAAAGTATAAAAAAATCCTAGTTGGTGAAAAAAATTTTTATCAATTCTTTCTAAGTTACGATTGATCTTTTAAGCTGAAGTAGTCATTGTTTGATTTTGTTTTTGAAGGAAAAGTAAATTGTTTGGATTTTAACTAAATCAATTTTTTTTTTCTTTTTACTTTCGAGATTACTGTAGCGCTGTATCCCGAAACGAAATGCAATTTTTTTTAACTGTTAAATTAGTAGCTATGTAAAAAGTTAATATTTTATTTATTTTTGTAAGAAAGAATCGAAGTTTGTAACAGTTTTTTTACATCAGAGAATTTTTGTATCTCTTCAATTTTTTATTATACAAAAAGTATCAAATCGAAATATATATATATGTATATACTATATTGAATAGATATTTTTCAATTTTGAAAGGAACTTTTCATTTCACAACATCTCTATGCAAAAATGTTTGAAAATCATCGAAACGTTTCGACTTTATCAAAATTGATCGGAAAGGAATTCTATTAATCTAAGACTTGTTTCCGTTCATCCTTTTTACTTTTGTCATAACGCAATGGTGTCAAATGGAATTGTGCCAATAGATCCAAGGTTAAACTAGATGAGTTTTTCTTCGTTTTATTTACTTCTATCTAACATTTCTTATATTGTCTTCGGCAAATTTTCTCCTAAACTTTTGTTACAACCACTTTAATGATCCAATTACTTTCAAATGACTTTTCGGAAGAAAACAAAAACATTACCTGCCAGGAAATCGAAAAATAAATACGGCTATTATTTTAATTCCGCGATATCACAGATTTAAAATTAAAATACGTTCTTCATAAATTTTATTCATAAAAATTAAATATTAAAAAATTAGAATGATTAATAAACATTTATCGAATTTTTATCATCATCGGAGACAATAAATTTATAGAATCTCGGTCTAGGTATAAGAAAATATAAATTATGTGTATTTAAGTTTAAATGTTGTATGTATTTTTTACAATAAAAGTAGCGAATAACAAGAAAAATTGTAATCGTACACCAAATATTTGATATATTAGAATTGTTTTTTTAAAAACAAAACAAAAATCCAATTTAAATTATATTGCATTGTTGGGAAACAATGTTCTACTTTACCGTTCTTGGAAACATCTTTTGTTTCCAAGAACGGAGTAGAAAGATTAGAAATTGTTATTTAGACAATAAAAAAATTATTTAGTGTATTGAAAAACTTATAACAGATAAAATTGTTACGTATAAACCGAGAAGAATAAGTGTTATTCGCTTAAAAATTTCGGACAAAAGAGAAATATTTTTATGATGTATCTTTAAACAAAATAGCGGATTCTATTTTTAAAGTAAACAAATTATATAAAAATTTCCCAAGTTTAAAATAAAAATCAATATCCTGCTTTAACATATTTTGGCAAATGCTTTAGCCTTAAATAAACTCAGCCCTAAACACTTCAGAAGATAAGGTGAATGAACAGTAAAGTCATTGTCCGCATCACTGCAGACAGATTTCCTGGATAGCTGTAATGCATCGAAAGATTATATACAGCAATACTAATGCATCAATAATTAATCTTAACATATAAAAGTTCTTTAATAAAGAAAAACAATTCTTTTCCAGTCAAATATATATTTTATATAATGATATTTTTCTTTTAAACAAAAATAAATTTCAGTTTATTCCCATCTTAATAGAAGTATAAATGTTCACTAAAAGAAGAAGAAAAAAAATTTATTACAAAAATATGATAAAAATAAAATCGAAATTACATTTTATTATTTAAAGTTTAATAATAAGATATTTTTTTATAGTTTATTTATAAAATACTTAATAAAAAAACATTAAAAAAATTATTAATTGAAATTTTTAAAGTTCATTAGAATAAAATTCACTATTAAATAAAACGAAGCTAATATATTGGCATCGAGTTAAACAGGAGTAGGAAAAAGACGTTAAATAGAATTCATAAACTTCAAAAATAATAAGAGTAACCATCTATTTTGATCTCTATCGATAATAGTTTCTATCATCAAATTTGAAACGAGTAAGGAAACTCGCAATAAACATCATTAATCTGCTGGATTATTGATTTAGACCGAGTTTCCAATATTCTTGTAACTAAACGTCATTTCTTGTAGAAAACATTCATTAATAGATTCCAAATGCGATTCTAATCTTTCACGGGTATCAAATTATTTTTCCTATCTTCTCCTGTTGACAAATTATCCTAACTCTGTCAGTGCTTTAATAATGTCTCGAGAGACTAATGGCTTCTGTATGGAAATTTTAACTTCATTTTTCTAAAAACTTTTCGAAACATAATGGCAATTAGATTATTTGAAATTGAATATGTCATTATATTTTCTTTTATCATTTCCGTCTAAGGATTTTAATGATTATCAGAAATTGTTACATGTTTATCTATACCTATACATTTTATTTTTTACCTTAAGATTTCTTGCCAATTCAGCCATTAATAATACGTCAGAATTTAATCATTTAAAATTTGTTTTTTATAAACAATAGCCATATATAAATATTGCGATCGTAATCATTTTTAAAGCAGATTTTATGAAAAAATCTCAACTATAGAACGTATTTTTGTAATTAAACTTTCATAGAACAGGTTTTAATGTTCATACTTTTATATATCGATCGGATTTATGATAATATTTTTATATAAAAATTATAGACAATTAAAATGTATTCAAATAATAATTTACCACATTAATGTTCGAGATAAATTATTTCGTATTTTCTTATAAAAATTAAATAATAAAAATATCGCTTAAAAAATTAAAATAAATTAAAAATTTTTGCAGATAAAGTTATTTTTCGAAATTATATAATATTTTTTACACGCTTGAAAATGTCTCTTCCTATTTAAATTTAAAATTTATAACAAAATTACGTGATTGAAGGAAATTTTATTTAAATTTTTTAAAAGATTCAGCGAAGAAAAATTAAATTTAAAACAGTTCTCGCAGCTTTATTTAACTATGATCGGCAAAAATAAATTATATGATGTGTAAATGAAATTTGACGGATAAAGTTTCTTTTTTTTCTGTTTAAATCTTCAAAAAACTTTTTCGTTTTAAAATATTTTAGGTCATAAAAACATAATGACTTTTCTTTTCGTGTAAAAGGAAAACTTTCGAAATTATTTCAGAAATCTAAAAATATTTAAAAACTTTAATATATATT
>AYEL01069202.1:0-34261 GCA_000484575.1 Olivierus martensii
TAGAATAAATAAATAAAATGTAACAAAGATAAACTTTGCTTGGAATGGGGACTGAGATGGAAATAGAAGTGCAGCAAATGAACTAGGAATATAAAGGGAACAAAAGTAAAAATCTGGATTGTTGTGTTGTCTGTTGTATGAACCAATTCCACATTGTTAGAGATATTAGAGTAGGATCATTTTTATTGATGACAATTGACCCCTTTCAATCTCAATAACTTCCTACATATAGCCTTCATATTTATCTGGAATATTTTTAGAAATGTAGCCTTATTCCTATCAATATTAATATTATATTCAATGAAGCATATGATGAGGTCTTGATGGTATTCTGACTTCAAAAGTTTTGTGTTTTTTAATCCTAGTTCTATGATTATAGGATAGATATCTGGTGTATGCTTCATCTTTGTAGAGTTAATATAGTTTTCAGATGTATTAGTATCAAAATAAAATTTAATAAAATCTGATTAAAAATAGTTGCAGAGTGATTTACAATTATATAATGATACTAAATTTTTAAAAATTATTTTACTTTGTAGATTTCAGATTCACATCAATATATATTGTTATATACTGAATTCATTAGAGAGAAACAAAGCATAAACATAGGAGATTTAATCCTAATTTTTTTGGAAAAAGTTTTCTGCTGAGGATTTTATAAATACTTGGCTAGTCTGTAATGGTCACATTATCCCTGTCATTTTATAGCAAATTGAGAAGCATGTGTTTCCTTTCAAAAGCAAGTTTTTAGCCCATACAATGCTAAGTAGTTTTTCTCAACTTTCTGAGAGTAGTGGTAGATTGAAGTTTGCTGTGCACACTATTTTACATAGGGGAGGTTTTATCCAAGTCCTTTTTAACTAGAACTTAGGGTATATATCATGAATACAAAATCAATCTGATGATAAGCATAATTTTTTTGTAACTAAATATAATGGATGTTAGATGTAAATAAGCATTTAACTAAGGCTCTGGAGGTAGCCATTTTGAGGTTCCAGGCATCAGATGAAGCAGTTGAAATGAAAATAGGAGTATAAGAAATTTTCCTATACACTCTTGTGAAATATTCTACATTGATGACATTAAGACTGATATCAAAATAGTGAATGTATGATTGACTACTTTGGTCCAGTTTTATATGTAACCCAAATGAAGTATTGCTAAAGATATTGGCAATTTCATCATTGTTTTTCACCATTCAAAATTATTATAATGTTGTCAACATAACATTTGTAGAGTTTAATGTTGGAAGAAACATGGTTTTCTCTGAGCTTTTATTATATATTAGCATATATATTAGTACTTGCTCTTCTATGAGTCAAATGAATTGTTTAGCAAAGTTTGCCCCTTTCTCATAGGCACTCCTTTATTTTGTTTAAAGATTTACTTGTAAAAAATGAAATAAGAGTGGAGTGTTTCAACCTTGTATATATCTTTTAAATAGGCTTGGAGGTTGTTGACATAGGACAGATGTTCAAGAAATTGGAAAAGTGCATGAAATGCAGGAACTAATTCAACAAAAATATATAATTCCTTGTAATCAAAAATAGACATTATTTCATTGGGGAAAAGCCCTGTCTCAAACAAAGCATTAATAAGATCGGTCAGGGATTTTAAGTAGAAGTCATATGGATCAAGCATTCACTTGCACCAATTCATTGACTTTTTTCAATTAAGAATGTCGGGGCTTGGAATTCCTGAATAATTGCATATGTTATAGTAGAAGATTTGTGTGTTTTAATAAAAACTTTTTGGATGGACATGAAGGATTTTGATGATAGAACTCTTCAGAAAGACAGGCAAAGCAGGATTAGTCATGAGTTTTTTAACCAACATTGTTAAGCAGTTTGTTGGGTTGACATTGATTCTGATGGAATCTGTAGAATTGCAAAATTTCTATATAAGTTCATTATAATAGTTTCATTTTAGTAAGATAAACTTTATTGGTTTTGCCTTCTTTGGAGTAGACAATGTTGTTGCTATGGACTATAGTATTATTTATGACCAATGATCACAACATTGATTCTTTAAAAAAATAAACAAATTGTTATCATTGTGGTACCCTTCAAAGAGAAGACAGTTATGTTATAATATTATGTGTTTGAAATATTAAGTTAATGTTAACATATTTAATCTAAGATTAAATTATATAAAACTTCATCAATTTATAAAATCAAGAATAAAATGTTGCTTTTATTAATAATATCAATGTAAGTGAGAATCTTCCTTTTGTAACTATTATTTATTTACAACTAACATATTGTTATAATTTATTCCATCATCTTTATATTTATAGCAAAGATATGACAATGTATATTGTAATTGAATGGCTGTTCCTGTATTTAATTCTTATTTCTAGTTTTTTTTTTACCTGCTTAATAATGGAGTTCATTACATAGACATGATGTGCTATAAACTACTACTACAGTCAAACCCTGATAAGATGCCACCATCTGTTCAGGGACAATTTTGGCGATTAATTGGGGTTGGTGGTTTATTGAAAACACATGTGATATATAAATGAAAATGAACTCCAAATTTATTAAATTTAATAAAATACAGTACACCAGCCCTCTATTTACACAGTAGATACATTCCTGGAAAAATCATGTAAACCGAAACCATGTAAAACGAGACACAGAATTCATACAAAATAGAAGGATATGTTCAATTAAACTGTAAACAAATGTAAATCGATCTAAAGAAGATAATGAAAAGTCGAGGATATGTTCTTTATAACCATGTAAAATGAGATAAGGATTAAAGGAAAAAAAGGGGATTGGTTCATTAATTTTTAGATACAATTTAATGTTTATACTTTTTCAATTTATTTTTGAAAATGAAAGCATAAACATTAATTAACATCAAATGCGGTATAAAAAAAAAAACAAATTAACAATATTCCATACAAATTAAAACAATAAAAGCATTCAAGCATAAATAGGCTAGCTGCAAGCATGAGTTGAGTTTAGTTGAACTGCAAGACTTGGACAGTAAAGGTTAATAGTGAGCGATAAATTGTGAAAGCGAACGTGAACTAAGAAGAACTGTGAGTTACTCTGAATTAAAGACATAAATTAATGTTGTATGAGATAATTATCGGATTGTGAATTTAGTTATAGTGAAACAACATTATTTTGTTTTGTGTGAATAAATTGGACTATCGATTTAGTTATAGTGAAGCAAGATTGTTTTGCATTGTGTGAATAAATTGGACTATACGAAATGTAGATTTAGTTAATGAAACTAGATTGTTTATTTTGTGTGTAAATAAATGGGACTATATGAAATATAACTGTATTCACTCTTTATTAATCTGTTTGTGAATAAATTGGACTATACGAAATATAGCTGTATTCACTCTTTAGTGTAAATAAATTGGACTATACGAAGTATAACTGTATTCACTCCTTATTAATCTCTACGAACTCGTAAACCCACAAATGTGTAAATAAATTGGACTATATGAAATATAGCTGTATTCACTCTCTATTGTAATAAATTGGACTATACGAAATATAGCTGTATTCACTCTTTATTAATATAAATAGAATACTACTATACGAAATATAACTGTATTCACTCTTTATTAATCTCTATGAACTCGTAAACATGTATTCACTCTTTATTAATCTCTACGATCTCGTAAACCCACAAAACGATTCACTCTGTGTTATTAATCTCTACGAACTTGTAAACCTACAAAACGTGACAATATGATACTCTTTTAATTTATTATTAATCTCTATCAACTTGTAAGCCCACAAAAAGTGACAATATGATACTCTTTTAATTTATAAACGGCATAATGCAAAACAGTCAAAATAAAACCCAAGAAAAATTTTTCTGTTTTCATTTAAAAACCATGTAAATTGAGTGCCGTGCAAATCGAAGACTAGGTGTACATTTATATTTAGCATCCAAACTTAACATTTCTAAAAAACTGTATAGAAATGCTATGTAGAAACCAGTGAGAAAGTTTTTGGAAAGCAAATGGACACTCACGGACTTCACCTCCATCAATGGATGACTGGCATGTTTCAAATAACAGAGGAGGTTTTCACGAGCATTGTGACATGGTGAAACATTAACAAGACTTCGCATCACATGACTAGTCGCTATGGAAACAATCTGGTTCATATGTTCTTAAAATTTCTATAACATAGGTGCAAACCAGGTTTAAAGAGATACATGATTAACCATTAACTCTCTCTCTCCCATCCGCTGGTTACAAATGAATCTAGAGAGCTTTTAATATATACAATACCATATATAGTACTGATGAATTTCGGAATGTGAGTCACCTTACATGCAGATTAATGAGGACAAACAATACCAATAGGAATATTTGTTTAGACATTTCTATTAGTGGATAGTAAATTATTTTATCGGGGTTTGCCTATTCCATTAACATAGGGAAGATCTGTTCTACCAAATTTCTTGGCAGTCAGTGAGGGTGGTAGCTTAATGGGGGGTGTCTTATTGGGGTTTGACTATACAGTGGTACCTTGGTTAATGACAGCCTCGGATAATGACGTACTTGGTTAACGACGCAGGCTTTGGTTAACAACTCCTGATTATGTGAATTTCAACAAAATAGAGCTCTGTAAAATACCTCGTCATCACATCATGTGATTCGTTAGCTCAGTTGTTAATTGTTATTTTATTTTTTTTATCACAATCAATTTATTATAAAAATATATTTAGGTAAATGATAATTAACATAGAGTAATGAAAACAAATTATTTAATTAAAAATAGAGGTGCAATATTTCACTAGTTTTTAGTTTCTTAAAGGTGATTTCTAGATGATTATTATTATAAATTCTGCGAACAAAGTCTGATTCTATTGTTTCTTTGTCTTATATATTACATGACACCTGCAAGTGGTGTTACGTCGCAGTTTCGGATTCCATTGCATTAGAAGAAGAAAAAACGTCTCTCCGAGATCCTACAGTTCATATAGACAATTTGGCGAGTGCATGTCGCTGTTCATTCGTCATCAAAAGGCAAATTCAAATCTTATCTGTATAATAATCATTGAATCTATAATGAAAACAAATTATTTAATTAAAAATAAAGAATAGAGGTTCATTTGTCGGAAAACTCTGAAGTGAGCCGAATTGTCCTTCTGGAGAAGATTGATAATTAAAAATTGTTTTCATAAACAATTCATTTTTTTAATGTTAATTTTTTTGTAGCAAATATAATAAATAAATAATACTTTCCATATTTTTAGGACATTTTTAATGAATTTTATCTGCATTTTTAATACTTATTATGGTTGTGGGAAGGAGCCGGAACCAATTAATCAATTTTCAGTTAAGCTCCTTGGATAATGAAGGTAATCCTGAAACGGATTACCGTCGTTAACCAAGGTACCACTGTATTAAATTTTAAATGTTTGCATATTGAGTCTTATATCTCTAGTATATATAATCTGTTTTATTTTATTGTTTAGTTCTGGTATTAGATAAATCTTTTTGATATAGTAATTTTTGTAACTAATAAAAAATATCAATGTCAGATATAAAGAATAATAATAGCCATTTGTTAATTTCTTAATATTATATCTATTTTCTAAAAATGCTTTTCCCCAATATCAATTAAATTCCTTGATTAATGGTTTAACAGTATTTTTTATTTTAAATATATAATTTCCTTTTCTTGTTGTGGATTGTTGTTCTATCTGTTATTTTCTAATATTTTATAACAAAAATATATAAATAAGATAGAATGATTGAAAGTTGATAATTTTTATATATTATAGATCTTTTTGAATTTTTGGAATGTTAAATGATTACTTTAATATATAAAAAAAGTCCACCTACTTTGTTATCCAAAATTAGTTATAATACAGCATAGCTAATAGGGTAAAAAGACTTATTACACAATAATTATATATATATACAAAGATAATTTGAAAAGCATTATCAGCTGTAATAAGCCATCCTCATTTCATTATTCAAAACAAGAACAAACTATAATTCTTAGAACACAAAATTTAAATTCAAAATGCAAATCTTATTAATCATGCTAAGAACTTTGTACAAGTGCATCTGGATTCTGGCAGAAGTAACTTACAACAATTAACATATTTAAAACTTTATTACCAAATTTCTAATATTTATTAACATTATTTGTTTGTAACTTATAAACATAAGGCTTCCAATTTTTATAAAATTAAAGTTTTGTTATTTAGACACTACTTCCATGATAATGGGATGGGTACAGATGTATTTTCATTCATATTTAAGCACGTTTTTTCCTCTGAAAAATTATTAGTGTCTTAGGGGTAGTGTCTCTGCAGTAGAGGCTTCTTTTGGGTCATTTGTATCACACAACCCATTGTCAAATGATTATTAGGTCTAGATTAATGATAAAATAGATGCTAATTCTAAATTTGTTTGCTAGGGAGTAGAATTGAGATTGTTTAGGATTATTTAAATTAATAGTTTATTTATTATCTAAATATGGAAGTAGTTTCACTTTGCATTTACAACCAAATTTTATATTTGTGTTTATGCTGTTAACTGTCTAGTTATACTGACTATCAACTAATTTTTAAATATTGTTTCTTAATTGTCATATATAATAAATGTTTTCTATGCATTTGATTAAAAATATTATTCCTTTTATTATCTAACTTAATCATGATGACTTCCAGCAAGTTTTGAGATTATTATGGATTTCATTCTTATAGGTTCTTATAGTTTATAATAATTATTTCTATTTACCAAGAAATTATTTAAAAAATTGATTAGTTTACAGTCCAATTGTTGATGGTTATAAGAATTAATATATATGGGGATATAATGTACTGACCCAATTGTTGACTCAAGATAATTATTTGTTTAATAATATCTGATAGATAGATGAATTCATCGAATTTATGTCTAAACTGGCTATATAATAACTGCTTTTTATTTCTATATTAGTGATTTTACTGATGAATTGATTTGCATTTTTAATGAAAAATTCAGACTTTTGTATTAATAATCTCTTTTTACACATTAGATTCATTCTATATGTAAATCAAGACTAATATTTGCATAGAAGTACTAATTTTTTAAACAAATGTTAGTCTCGATTTATATAGTATTTTTGAAGAACCAATTTACCATGTAAAAGCGGGCAAGTTATATAATCAATAAATGTTAAATATTCTGTAATTAGCTTCTTTTATTTCAAAACAATCTAAAATGAGGAAATAGGAATAAACAAAAACTTGATTTTGCTTGTTATCCTATTTATTGTAGAATCATTGCAATTCACATGGGTAACAAAAATAAGTTATATTTTTATTTATTTATTTATCTAAGTAAATGAAAATATAGCCTTTAAAATTAAACAAATAAATTGTCTTATCAATATTAAAGAATTTTTATTCTTTGTTATTATTGACAGAAAAGTAGATGATTTTTAAGACAGATGAACTACTACTTTAGGCACATTCTTGGAATGGAAGTTATTTATATATTATCAATATATGTCCAGTTCCAGATTTTATGTTGGATCCTTTAATAAAAGCAAAATTTAATTTTGTCTATCTAATACAATAAGTGAATAAAATAAGCAAGAAAATAATTTATTTGCAAAAGTGAAAATTTTTTCTTTGCAAAATAAAAAATTTGTATAGATTAATGCTCTTTGTTAATAAAATAATTCAGAAAGCACTATTAGCAAGGAATACAGTTTATTGCTATATAAAGTTTTCGGATCCTGTCACGGTCCCTCCTCAGTATAAGTCTTTTATTATGACAAGAGTCAAACAATAATTTAGAATGGAATACCATTCTAAATTATTGCTTAACTCTTTTCATAATAAAAGACTTATACTGAGGAGGGACCGTGACAGGATCCGAAAACGTTATATAGCAATAAACTGTATTCCTTGCTGATAGTGCTTTCTGAATTATTTTATGCACATAAAGCAAGTGGTTTCTTATAAGTATTGCTCTTTGTTAAATTGAAAATTCATTAACTGTGTGTGTTTGTAAAACAAGGTATATCTATATTTATAAATAAGATAAGCTATTCTGAAAAGAACTAATAAATGCACACTTTCTGATCATATCTGTAGTTTTGGAATAAAAATTTTATCAAAGTTATCATCAGAGTATGATGTTACTAAATTTCATAAAAAATGCATCAAAATGGTGAAAGGCTATTAAAAGGAACTTCAGGAGATTAAATGTCAGCCTTTTTAAATGGTTTAAATTCATGATTTTTAAAGTGTAGTGGGTGCATATATTTTTGATACTAAAATTAAAATTTAATTTTAATATCAAAAACCATTGATATAAATCCATGAAAAAGTAGTTGCCAATATCCATGGAGTATAAGTATGAGCAAAAAAAAAAAACCTAAAGAATTTAAATTTAATTCAGAGTCCCATGCTTCCAAATTTTTAAAAAATTTGGATCTAGCCCAAAATCAGTATTCTTATTGTTGGCCAATACAATCACAGTGTGGACAATCTATAATAGACCCTGGAATGGCCTTGCCATTTAATATCCTATGGTTGAAAAATATATTAAAATTAAAAAGGAAGATGAAAGAACCTGATAAAAGTTATACTTGCTATTATTTAATAATTTCAATAAAACATTCTTTTCATGAAAATAACAATCATAATAATTCATTTGAACATTATGAAAAATCAATAATTTAACATACTTCTGCCTTTTTTTTTTCTTTAAGCCATTTTTCCATTGAGTTGCTGGATACTTAGTGGTGAGGTGTAACAATACTTGCCACAGACCACTCATATTCATGTTGAGATAGGCAGTTCAGTTGAAGAATATGATTATGAGACTGCCTCCTAAAAAAATCAATGTGAGATCCTGAATTTAGCCCAGATATTCCAGGTTATAAGCCAAATTTTATCACACAATCATCCTGATCTAGATGCTATCATAGAGGCAGTTGTATTTTAGATGATAGAGATTGACAGTCTTTTGTATTCATTTTAAGATATGGGATTTGAATTTGATTCTGGATCCTGTGGATGAAATTCTGAAGCAGATCCATGTGGCCAATTGGACCAACTGTATTTTATATTGAAAATTGATAGAATATGCTCTACATAGAGAAGACATTATACAAATTTTAATAAATAATCTTTTATGAGAGAGAAAAGACATATTGATAATATATCTGATGTTATTGGTATCCTTTAAATATCACTCCTCATTAAAAAAGTTTTTTTTATTCTTTGTTATAAATTTCTTATAAAAATAGGATAAAGCTCATAAATAGAATTTTTTGTTCAAATTAAATTTGCAAATAAAGCCACTGTTGACCTGTATATATATTTTATTTTAATTTTTATTTTAATAAAATTATAATACCTAATAATTTTGCATTAAATGATATCAAAGATTTGTTCAAACAAATAGTGAAAATTTCAATACTGTAACATAGTTGTCTTCAGCATTTAATCAAGCAGCATATTTCAGTTAATGAATTAGTCACAAATTCAAAATTGCAAAAAATTCTAAACAGAATTAATTAAAATTTTGAATAATTTAATATTGTTAAAGAATAATTAAATGATATGCAATATATTTATAATTAACTAAATAAATAAAATAATTATATACAATTTTTTTTTGTGTTCTGTAAAATTTAAAAAATATGTCCCTTTTTTTTGTAATAACTGAATCAATTGAAGAGAGAAATTTTAAATTATAAATATGATTTTTTACCAACTTTTCATTTGGATTGCTATGTAGTCATTTGAGTAGTTTGCAACACACAATTTTGTGTAACTGAATTTCAACTTACCAATAAATTCAGTTATGTAATATTTAATATATTATTATAAAGTAATCCTATAATATTGATGATATATATAACATTATGATAAAAATGTTATTAAATAATGAATATAATTGAAGCTGTCTTAAAGTTGAAATAATACATGTATTTATTATATTTATTTATCATAATATATTTTTAGTTATAGTTTTTTTTTTTTTATTTTAAGTTGATATTCTATGTGTATTCTATACAATTGATAATGAACTAATTAAATTTGAAAGTGCTTCTGAAACTTAGCTTAACAAGAATTGCAATTTAACATCTTTTTTACAAATTAATGAACAATTAAGTAGATTTTATTTCAAATTTGTTATTTTATTATTTAAAAATTAATATTAGTTGAACATGATTTGTTGAAATAATAATTTACTATCTAGTACCAATATCTATATAAATAATTTGAACATAGTTTATTTTGACAAATTCATATATGAAAATTTGAATCTTGATAACACTATCTTTAAACTAAGATTTTTCTTTTAATCTGCTTAAAACTCTTAAATTCAACATATGATAAATTCAGCACTAGTATGCAATAGAGTAAAAACATTTATTTAACATAACATCGCAAACGTTTTCGGCTCGACACCATTTTCAAGCGACATTTCAAATCACAACAGAACTCAGCAACGAAGCATATAAGTGTTACTATGATTACAATAGAACTCTTTCTCTATACAACTTAGAACATTAGAACAATTTCAATCGTTACATTAGTTCATCTTTAAACTTTAAAATTTAAAAATTTTTAAATTATAATATTCTAATACGTCAGCTTAAAATACACTAAGGAACCAATACCTTCCACATTACAGATCACAATTAATATATTATATACTCTTATGGGTATACTATAATACATTAACTAATAAATATAGATCACAATTAATATATTATACACTTATGGGTATACTATAATACATTAACTAATAAGTATAACAAATCACAGTAATTAAGTCTATATTTTCAGATACGAGTTAGCGTAGGATTATTATTACTTTTAATTTTATATAGAACATTATAAGAGGGCGCTATTTTTTAAATAAGACAAAACATTTCTATCTTGTGCTATTGAGTGATATCTTTATTGAATTGTTTTAAATTTGTTTAGAAAATGGATGATGAAGCTGAAACATATAAATTATGGCGAATCAGGAAAACAATCATGCAGGTATTTGAAGGTTATAAAATTAAATCTTGAAACAATGTCCAAATGAAGACTTGATAATGGATAATTACAACTTATTTTTTTGCAATATTGAATTGTCAGTGCAATTTCTTTCTTTTATACAATAAAGTATAAAATTACCGTATAAAAAATTGATAAAGTGAATAATATAGAATCCGAATGATTTGCTGGAAAGAGTTTTAAATGTATCCATGTGTTGTATATCAATGATGAATATGATACATTTTGTACCTACATTTTTCTATAGATTTTAATTTTTTCATTATTTCAAAATATATTGTGTAAAATCAACAAATGATTTGCTGGAAAGAGTTTTAAATGTATTCATGTGTTATATATCAATGATGAATATGATACATTTTTCTATAGATTTTAATTTTTTCATTATTTCAAAATATATTGTGTAAAATCAACAATTAATAGTGTAAGAATCCAAATCATTTGCTCGTTTATAACGCACTACACTCATGCAAAACAGATTTCATAATGTACATTTTTTTTAATTCTTTTTCTCTCTACTGTTCTCTTTGATTTATTAAAACTTTTTATTTCCAATAAATTCAAAATTTTAGTTTGGATTTATTGAGTTACACTCATGCAAAACAGATTTCATAATGTACATTTTTTTTTAATTCTTTTTCTCTCTACTGTTCTCATTGATTTATTAAAACTTTTTATTTCCAATAAATTCAAAATTTTAGTTTGGATTTATTGAGAATGAGAAGTCCATATTTCCACAATATTATTTCTCACACTCAAATGTACACCCTTTTCAAGATTTCACATTGCATATCCATTCTATACTTGTTCACCAGTTGTTGTTCATATATTTTCATTTGTCTAGTCACATTTTACATATCAATTTCTATTCATACTTCCATTTCCATGCTCTTTATCCATCAATCATTCCAATTATTGCATTGTTTGATAGTCTAATTATTATTACTTTTAGAATTGAAAATCAACATCGGAATTCATCATGCTAATGATCAACTAATAATGATACAGTTTAGTAGGGACTACTTTCTTAAGGATCCCAGATAACTCTAGGCACTACTTTATCTGGCTTCTAATTTCTGGCTATTATGGCAAATTAATAGCTGAGAAAGATCACTGGATCACACAATTTCTCTTGTCAAGAAAAAATGTGAATCCAAAAAGCATGCATTATTTATCACAAAATTTAAAGAACAGTATAATGGTTATCTTTTTTGTTGTTAATTATCATATAGAGAAATAAAAAATTGAAAAATATATTATATAAAGCTTTAATCCTTGACATTTTTATAAAAGATATAGTTTTAAGTTGAAAGTTTAATAAATATATACAGTAATACCTTGTTTAACGTTATTTCACTATAACATTATTCAAATTTTAAATATTTTTTCTGTAAGAAATTGATGAAAAAATTAAATTCAAATCTTTATATTATTTATATAATTCTAAGTTATATATTAAATGAATTTCATAAAATGTAATAAATTGTATTTATTTTACACCGATGCCATATTTTTGCAAAGACATACCCTATTTAACATTATTTCATTTAATGTTATGAAAATTTGGAATGCATCCTTCATGTTAAGCTTAGTATTACTGGACTTTTATTATAAACTTTTGCAACATCCTATTTGGATGTTGCAAAAGTTTAAGTTTAAAGGTTATTTAATTTTGAGTTAGAGTTGACTGAATGTTTATGGTTTTCAAAATTTATAACAATATTCTCTTTAATTTTTATAGTTGTGTCATGATAGAGGTTATTTAGTTACTCAAGATGAATTGGATCAAACATTGGATCAGTTTAAAATACAGTTTGGTGATAAACCAAGGTATTTATAAATTTAAAATATTTTTGATATTTTAATAATATTTAAATATCATAATTTCATAATCAATATTAATAACATTATTTTATTAGAATATTTTGAAACTAATTGATATAGGCTAAAATAGTTGAAAACTATGTGACTGGAAAATTGATAATTTTTTAATAGGTATAACAAAACCAAAGGCAATGAAAAACTTGTGATTTTGAATTATTAAATATATAGAAATAATAAAAGTTCAATGAGACTGCACTAAACACAAACCAAAAAAATAATAATACTCAAAAGCCCTTTAACAATCAAAAGATTTTATTCAGGAACGTTTTCAATGCACTTGGCATCTTCCTCAGCTGCTACAATTTTAACAATCAAAAGATTTTATTCAGGAATGTTTTCAATGCACTTGGCATCTTCCTCAGCTGCTACAACAACACTCCGGAGACTCTGTGGAGTCTTGTAGCAGTTGAGGAAGACACCAAGTGCATTGAAAATGTTCCTGAATAAAATCTTTTGACTGCTAAAGGGCTTTTGTGTATTATTACTTTTTGGTTATATAGAAATAATTTAGAACTACAGTAGAGTCCTAATTAACATGAGTAGTCAAGAAATTAATTTCCCTGGATAATCTGCAAAATAAGAAAAAAATGGAATTATGAACAATATACATTAAACATAATTTAAAACCTGGGTTTTAAATTATGAAATAGGTAAAACTAAAATTGACGTGATTGAGTCTTATAAAAATGTGATGTTGTTGAACTTGTTGATATATATTAATTATTTAACTAATAATTAATTTCTTATATTAAATCAATTAATTAATTTTTTTATTAATAAAAAAATTAATTAATGATCAATAAAATATCATATAAAAATGATATTTCATTGATAGCTTGTTGATCATTAAATAATTACTAATAATTAAGAAAAATTAATTAATTGAGTTAATATAATTCAATTTTAGGATTCTTTTTAATAATCTCTTTAAGAAAGTAATAAATGAAGTGGAAAAAAATATTAAAAAGTAATATTATATCAAATTGTGAAAGCCTTGCATGCCGCACAAAATGAATTGGGGGCCACCTTTTGGAGAGCCTTGGTATCTACCTACAAGTCAACTTATAAATCTTTGTATGCATATATACTGGTATTCAAGATAAATATATATGGTTTTTGTTTTCCTTAATATTATTTTTATTAGATTATTATAATAATAATTTATACTTTGTTTGATCTGAATTTTTAGAAAATCAATTAAAAATTCAAGTATTAAATAATCTAAAAAATATATAATTTTTGTAACTTGAAATTAGCTTATTAGTTAAATTTTTAAACAAATGAGTCCTTTTTTAATATTGAGATTAGGTTCTTGAATATCATAATATTAACAGAAATCAAAAACCCATTGACTTACTATATAGATTTTCCAAAGAGTAGGTTTCATATTTGATCCTGGGTCCTCTGAATGGAAAGCCAAAGTATTTTCACCCAGCTAATCCAGTCAAACAATAATTTAATTAATAAATTATTATTAGACAATATTATATACTTCAGTTAGTACTCATATAAAATATAGTTATATTTTTTTCTATAATTATGGGTTTCCATCTTGTTTTTTCTCTATTAAGAGGGGAAATGTAGAAAAACAGGCTTTATTCTGTTTTGCTGCCTGAAAATTTTTAATTAATTAAGTTTTTGTTGGTAATATTGATAATAGTGAAACAACATTCAGTGGAATGACATTAAACAAAGATCTCCTGCATTTTTGTCTATGAGAAACTTTATTTCATTTTAAGTTAATCTAAATTGAGTAATAAGATTTTTGTGAATCTCAGTTTTGATGTTTTTTATCATCAAGAAAAAACTTCTTTTCCTTCAGAATGGTTTATTGCAAACAAATTATAATTTGCAGGAAGCTATCATGATACAGAATCACATTTAGTACAGATGATAAAATTGTTCAAAAAAATGAATTTTTGAAAATTTTTATAATCTAGCAATTATTCAAGCTTAGAATAATTCTCTAAATGAAAAAAATTAAAATATTGATATCAAGAATTTTTCATAAGTTTGAAAAAAATTAGAATTTTTCTAAATGTTGTGGTTCTCTCTGATGCATTCATAATATTTTTCAATGTATGAAAACCAATCAAAAAATAAAATGTGTGTGATCTGACATTCTGCACAAGACATACTTGCTTTTGAAACACAATAAATTTGTAATTAATGATTTCTAAAAATAATTCATTTTATCTTGGCAAGAGAGTTGTAAGTTTCACATTACTCTATAATGTGAGTAAATAAACTATTTAAATTTTAAATAAATTTATACAGAAAAACTTTTAACAAAAAATCTGCATACAGTGGGAATGAACTGTGTTTATTATATCATCTTTCCATCATTTGTATTGCCTGCCAGGATATAGTTTTTCTTAGCCTTGGTTGCCATTTAGTGTCCATTGGTTCAGTGAAAATAAACTATTTATCAATAGCAGTAATAGTATAAGTCAAAAGTGTTTATAGTACTATAATCTGAAACACTGACACATTAAGAAATTCAAATTCAAAATAATAAAGGCAAAAAAGGAAGATTAATATTAAAAACTGCCTAAATAATGAAAAATATATTCGAATGTTGAATAAAAAAACGGGCTATAAATAATTAAACTGAAGGTGCAATTCAAACAGTACCAAAAGAAAAAGCATGTAATTAATAATAACTATATGTCCAGTTGATATATGACGTGGTGCATAGAAATTTTAAGGAATAAAAACATTATTAATCCTGTGGACAGATGGTGCAGCGCCCAATGAGAATATAAATATCAGCATTAATGTAAGAAGGAAAAATAATCATGTAGTTTAATAATGCTGTGTATAAAATAAACACTTATCAAATTACAGGAAAATGTAGGTAAAGCCAAAAAAAGAATGGATGCTATGGTATGGCGGATCATGCAGCCATATAGGGCCTCTATTTCGTCACTAGATAAAATGAGTAAATCTGCCATGATGTCTCTGTTATGGGCTATCAAAATATATCCAGGATAATACAATCGGACAATTACCAAGAAATTTTCCCCATCGAGAAATTTAATGATATTCTAAGATGAATTGAAGTGACTGTAAAAAGCTGACAGAGGAAATGTCAAGAGGATGTCATACTGAAAGTCATAAAGAATACACCTGCAAAATTTCAATGCTCTATGATCAATAATAAAGGCATAAGAAGAAAAAACAAAATTGTGCATTTAGTACTCGGAACAGCTGAATCATATTATAACTGGCACTTCCACACAAGTTATGATACACCTGGGAGAACTATGAGAGAGATCATAGTAGTACAATTGATTTAATTGAGATCACAGTGCAAAGTCGCAAATTTGAACGAATGCAATTCTATTAATTATAACTAAGCCTAACGGTTAGCGACTCTGCAAAAATTTTTCATTATTAAATACTTTAAAATCAATATATGATATATTAGATTTTTATTTATGCCATTTATTAAATTTTAAATAATGATAAAATAAGGAAATGGTTGATGGAACATATTAATTTGTTCTAATAAATTCTCAAATAGTTTCATTAAAATTCAAATTGAAATCACTTAGTAAATAAATATACAATTATAAAATAAATATTAGAAGGTAAATTAATCAATACTTGAGGAAATGATTATATTACTGAAAATGGTGTGTGTGTGTGCATAAATTCTAATCTCATTTTCACAATATATAATGATTATTATGTAGTCAACTTTTTCTACGAGAAAAAAACAAATTACTTTGTTATTATTAATTAAGTCCTGGAATCCAAAACATCCTAATAATGTGGATCAAGGAAAAACTTGCGATAATCAAAAACTCGAATAATGTGAAAGTTTAATAAATTATTATTAAATAAACTGAATTTGAATACATTAATATGATGATATTCATTCTATTTTTACCTATTTATTGAAATATATTATAATGACTTTTATTTTTAATTTTTGTAATAAAACAGTTATAAATAAAATTAATGTTTTATTGTATAATTTAAAACACTTTTAAATTTATTTACAACTATTTTATTATAAAAATTAAGAAAAATCAACAATAATGCAGAACAACACAATAATGCATTAACAATAATTAATTGAGATTCTGTTAAATAATATATTATAATTATTAAGAGTAATGCTTATTATGCTTATTGCCTTTGTGCTCTACATCCATTCCTTGTCCACATCCAAGTGGCTGTGAATTATTTCCGCTAATAGCATTCATTCTTTTGCTTGCAAATGAAATGGGAAGCACATTTGTTTTATACAATACAAACCTCAAGGGAACTTTATTCTAAATGAACATAATTATCTTGCAATATTTTACCCCTCAAAATCTTAACGGAAATTTTTAATGATTTGAATAGTTTAAACTAATTTTAGCGCCATCTTGTAATTAGAATATTTATTATTTTATTAAATCAATGAGTGGCACCATCTATTAATTAATAATTAAACTAGAATTTTTAACTAATTTATCTGAAGAAAAAACTCCCTCGGCTCAAGATTGAACTGGGGACCTTCATACTATTGTTCCAACATCTTACCACTAGACCACCAAAGCCAATGAGCGGATTGATTCCTCAAACAGTTATTATTAACTGGTATAATAATTTTTAACATTAACAATTTTTTTATCATTGTGCACATAATTTACTGCAGCTGAAAGATTATAATTATTTTTTATACAGAATTGAACATGGCTCTATTTGAAAAATGAGTCTGTCTTTTCAGCTTAGTGCAATACTAGAATTAATAAATACTCAGTCCAATATTATAATAGGAAAAAATTATAGAAAATATTTATATAAAGTCAAATTTATAAAAGTTTGATGTATGTAAACTGAGGATTACTGATACTGGTGATTGCATAATAATTAATATGCCATCAATTGTCCAACAACTATAAGGTAAATGTAAGATTTCCAGGAAATTCTTTTAACTCCTACTTTATCACATCTATTGAATAAACTATTCAAAACTAATTGCAGTTGTTTCTGATATACAATAAGACCCTGCTTAAAGCTGCTTTTTTTAACGCTGTTTCAATATAACATGGTTTTTTCCCAAATTCTATGTTTTTTATTGATTCACTTTAGCGCAGTTTTTCAAACCGTTATAATCACATAAATCCAAAATCTCAATATGTTGCTTAGATGCTCCTATGACATTTATGCATTTGATATCAGTTCAGTGCAGTACTTACAAATCTGCTGCAGTCACAGTTCATATTTATTATTGTTCATCAACGTTATTTTACAGTTAAAGTTTAGCCACTATTACGGAAATTATGTATCAGTTTATACAAAATGATCCAAATTTTGATAGAAGTGCAAAGGCAAGAGAAGTGTCATGGATATGATGTCTTACTATCGATAGTTGCTTGCTGAATGGAAGAGGAAAGGCAAATGATTTTTTGTTAGATGATTCTAATGAAAAAACAAAAAATATCAAACAAGGAAGAACCTTCCTCATCACAAACAAATTTACTTAAATATTTTTGATTTTCATGAATGATTTATGAATACAAATTGATATTAGCAATAAAAATGCCTATAATTAATGTAATGCAATAGTAATAATACATGTTACAAAATAAAAAAAGGTAATGTCTATAATTAATGTAATACAATAGTAATAATACATGTTACAATTTAAATCTATAATTAATGTAATACAATAGCAATAATACATGTTAGATCGGAAGAGTATATTAATGTAATATAATAGTAATAATACATGCTACAAAATAAAATAAAAAAATGCTATGTATTTACAAAATAAAAAAATGTATATATATTTTTTTATTCACTGTCCCATTTCACCTATTCCCATTATTGCTATGAATGATTAATGTAATAAAATAGTAATAATACATATTACAAAATAAAAAAAGGTACGTATATATATTTATTCACTGTCCTGTTTCACCTCTCCCCATTATTTGTGTGTTAAGACGACCTCATTTAACACTGTTTTAGCACTTGGTTTTATGGTACATATACCCCATGTTAAACAGGGTCTTACTGTAATTCCAATAGATCTTTTGTTCCAGTTATCAATTGAATTTTTATTAGCATGGATATATATTTTTTCTTCTGATACATATACCCCGTATTAAACAGGGTCTTACTGTAATTCCAATACATCTTTTGTTCCAGTTATCAATTGAATTTTTATTAGCATGGATATATATTTTTTCTTCTGAGCATGGATTTGAATTCCAGAAGGAGACTATTATTTAGCAATAATTTTTATTTAAAAATAATAAAAAATGAAAGATTTTAATATTTTTAAATTAAATCCATATTAATAATGATCAACATTATAGTTTAATATAACATTTTCTTAGTTTTAAAAAAACATTTGATATATCCTTTTATCATTGTTGTTTTTCTACATTGTTAAAGAATTGATATTTGATCTGCATTTTATTTTAATTTGATAGAAATTTGTCATTGTTGTATCTGATGACAAATTTATGGAATTCTAGCACTGATAGCATAGTTATTGGGATATTTTAAAAGAATTTCCTTTCTAATGAAAAACTTTTATATTTTATGAATATTTGATGTGGACATGATTTGCTTTGAATTTGCATCAAACACTTCATATTCACTTCTATCCTTAGCTTTTATTCATTATTTACTTACTATATTCTACTTGATTTTAACTTAATATATTCAATTATAAGGATGTAAAAATAACTATGCAATATGTTTTATCACATTAATTTATCTTAAAATCAGAAAAAATAGAAATACAATTTCATTAAACTTTATTTTTAGTGAAAGAAAACCAGCTCGTGCAGATTTAATAGTTTTAGTTGCACATAATGATGATCCCACAGGTAAAATAATTTATGACTATTTGGTTAAAATTGATAAAAAGTATTCAATTCTAATATAACTTTATTGATCACATCATTACAGATCAGATGTTTGTATTTTTCCCAGAAGAATCTAAAATTGGAATTAAAGTTATCAAGACATATTGTCAAAGAATGCAAGAAGAAAATATATCTCGTGCCATTATTGTTGTACAACAAGGAATGACACCATCTGCAAAACAGGTATCTTATTTATTTCATACACAACAAAGTCATTTATAATATTCCACAAATGATCTTTTAATGATCATTTTTGGAATATTATAAATGAAACTATTAAATATAAATGTTCTAAAATTATTGAAACAGATTTTTGCATTTATTTAATTACATTTTGTCAATATTTTTATTTTTAAAATTTTCTTAATAAAAGTTTTAACAATTTTTATATTAAATTCTACTGAAGCTTGAATAAATATTTATTTATATATATCAGGATTGCAGAATTGAATAGCAAATGATCCGATTCCGACTCCCTAAAATTTGTAAAGTCTGATTCCTGATTTTGGGTAGTTTAAAAAATCCGACTCTGCAACCCAGGATTGCAGAATTAGATGGCAAAAGATCCAATTCAGACTCCACCTTTTAAAGAAAATCCTACTCTGACTCCAACTCCCTAAAATTTGTAAGGTCCGACTCTGACTCCCCAATTCCAACTCTGCAACCCTGATATATATTTCAATTGCAAAAATTTGTTTAAAATAGATTCAGTAATTATTTTGCTTGAATTGTTTTACTGACTTTGTTTTTCAAATATTTATCTCAAAATATAAACATATAATAAAGGAAAATTTTAAACTGTATGCAGATACTTTCCAATTTATGTAATAAAATCCTGAAATTTCCTAAGTTCATATAAATTATTTTGAAATCGTTATAATAAAATTAAAACATTGTATACTCTATTTATAACCTAGCATTACAGAGAATATATGTAATAATTATTAAAATACAATCTATTTGTACAATATATATCTTGTTATGACACTAGTAATAACTTATGGTAACATTATTATTGATAGTCAATTTTTGATCATAGCATTATTACTAATAATGCTAATATCATTACAGTAGTGTCATAATCTTGCTAAAAATGATTGCTTTTGTATTGAAAATTGGCAGATTTTTATTATTTTATTATAATAGCATTTGTGATATTTTTTACAAATATTGTATTTCAAATCAGTATTGTTGCTTCAAAATCATATCACATGAAAAAATAATAAAAATTGTTTTAATTTATTAAAAAAAATAAGTTATTTTTAAAATAAGATACAATATATTTAGTAGATTTTAAAATATAGGAGATTCCTGATTTGTAATAAGGATGCATTCAAAATTTTTGGCCATAATTCGAATTTTTCATAACTTGAAACATGCTTTCCCATAGGTGCAATCCATAAATGAAAATTACATTTTTCAACCACCAAAAGTTAGAATATTCAAAAATTTTTTTAAATAATACAATACAGTAATGTTGAATAAACATTTTTTATTCTTTAATAACAAGAAAAATATATATCTTACCTTTACCAACATTTTAAATAGTTAAAAATAAAGAAAATACTAGATAAAAGTAGAATATATAATGTGATTATATACAAAACTTCTTAGCAAAAATAATCCTAATGAAAAAATTTTATTTAATGCCACTCCCATCTTTGGTTGATTATTAAATGATGGGCCATTTCAGGTCCAGTCATGAACTACTCTTACCTGTGGTACAGCCAGGAAGTCTATAAAGGATGAGGATTAATAAGCTGTAAAGAAAATTTTTTGAGGTATGAAATAGAATCAATCCTGGGTTCTTTGCATAAGGAAGCCAAATTGTTTTTGTTTCATTTTTGAAGATTTTAGTGAACTATTCATCTGATTTTGAAAAAGTTTTTTAAATTGTTCAAAATTGAATGTTGAATTAAATTGTTTTTGTTTCATTTTTGAGTGAACTATTCATCTGATTTTGAAAAAGTTTTTTAAATTGTTCAAAATTGAATGTTGAACAAGTTTGTAATTGGAAATTTTCCCCTATCATGATTTAAGAGATAGGCTTTGCAACTGTATTCATTTGCATAATCAGCTCATTTGAAAGTCACCATCAGATAGTCCACCCATGACATTCTATTTTGTTAGCATTAGATTTTTGAAATTTATGATAGTTATCAAGTTATTTGGAGAGGTACAGACTTTTCTTCCATCCTATATATCTTGTGAGATCCAATGATGTGATTGAACTAACTTATTCCATTTTTATATGATAAAAACTTGTTTATTATATATAGTATGTGAAAATAAGAAATTTTTTATTCAATTATTCAATTTTTGTTTTAAACAATAATTATTTCTCTAAAAATTTACTGATTTAGATGGTAGTCTATAATTTTTCTCTTCAAGTTGATACAGTTTCTCTTGCAATTCCCTTAATCTATTTAGCAACTCTTCCTTTTCTATATTAGCAACTTCCGACCTTTTCTTTAGGTCTTCAATTATGAAAACCTCACAACATTTTATTGAAGATTTATGTAAAAAATGATAATTCTATAAATACAATAAATAATTTAGCAACTCTTCCTTTTCTATATTAGCAACTTCCAACCTTTTCTTTAGGTCTTCAAATATGAAAACTTCACAACATTTTATTGAAGATTTATGTAAAAAATGATAATTCTATAAATACAATAAATAGGTGTTCAACATAGTAATATCATCATTTTCTTAAACTCTTCCCTCCACATACATATGAAAATATTTTATTGTGGTGGCACTAAAATTGTGTGATTGCGATGTTTTGGAATAGTCTATGTATAATGTAGATGACAGTTTCCTCAAGCATAAATATTGTGAATTACAGCAAATTTTGACAGCAATTTACATTCCTTTTGTTTATAATAATATTTTGTTTGATAAGAAGTTGTTTTAAAAAGTTTTAAATGTCAGTATTTTGCAACATTTATTCTATAAACTTTTTTTTGTAAAAAAATTAATAGTTAAAAAAATGTTCTATTGAAAATAATTTTATTCATTTAAATAATAAAAATTAAATTGATTCTATCATTGGAAGACATAAATCATTACATACAATAATGGAGAGATTTTCTAAAACAGTTAAAAAAAAAAAATAAAGTAAAATTATTAAAGATTTTTTATTAATTGTCTTTTAAAATATTCAATGAATTTTCAGCATTAAAGGGCCATACTATAAACATTTCTTGATTTATGTAAAAATTTTAGTATCCAAAATATTTTTAATAATAATTATAATTTGATATATAGCAGGAGTGATCAAACTTCATAGCATATGAAACTTTATATGTGAACCTCACAATACTTGAGAGTCACAATCAGGTTTTCAAGGTAATAATCAATGATTTCAAAAATTGTCATATATTTTACATACTTTTATTTTGAATTAAATGCAATACTCTTACTTATACTTTTATTTTATTATGATTATTTTTTTACAATAAATGAACAAATTAAAATTATATAATTTTTTAAATTAATGACAAATTAATTATTAAATTTATGGGTTTGCACTTGTTTCACCAGATTTCTAAAGTTTGGCCTGTAGTTTTTTAAAGCAATATTCAGCATTTCTGTAAGTTCTTGATTTGTGAGTTGTGTACAGTACTTTAATTTAATAAATTAAAAATGAGTACAGGTATTGGCAGGAATAGGTTGTACTGAAAATTAAAATAAGTTGGCAAGCTTTTAAGTTAGTATATTTTGATTCTGGAACAAGTTTCCAAAATTTCATTTAAGATTAATTAAAAGTATGAAAAAATAGTAGATAAATCATAAAATTACTAGATTCAGCATTTTCAGACAAAATGAAGTTGATATAAAATAGCTTATCTGACACCAATGCAAGTGGAAATAGTAAATTGTGTAGATCAGCAATTCTCAACCTATGATATGCATCTTCTGGTGGTACACAATGGACTTACAGGTGGTATGTGAAAGATAAACTATTTTTGAAAATTTATATTTAAATAATTTATTCAAATAATATAAAACTAGTATAAAAACTTTATCAACTCTTTGTCATAGACAAAAATGTCCAGACATTTTATTCTAGGTCTTATGTCATTTTAGCACCAGACTATGCAATTGCCAGACAATTATTTTTATGTTATCTTTATAGGTTATTTTGGAGTTTGCTAATGTGGGAATTAGTACGAGTGCACTATCTATGGCATGCAATGTTAAATTACAATTCAAGAATGATGTTTTTAGTTCTTTATACAACCAGAAAAAGTGCTACAAATGTAACTTTTCAACTTTAAAAATTGATGTCATGCTGGCAACTTGGAAGATTTTAAAAATAATATACTAATAAATTTTTGGATTTAGAGAAAGAATGATTTTAAAGAAATTGCAAATAAAGCTATTAAATTTTTAATGTTATTTTGCATCAGCTATTTATGTGAAAATGGATTTTTAACAATGTTATATTTAAGAAACAAATATAAAACAAAATGACAATATAATACAAATACTTGTATAATACAAATATAATAAAATAAAATACTTGAGTCTAATTAATGCTTAAAATTTAAGTAACAATAGAGCATGATATTAAAAAAATTGTGTTTTGCAAAATAAGCTCAAGGTTCTCATTAGTTTTAATTCAAAATATTATAAAAACTTTTTTTATTGTTTTTTTATATAATTTTTTATGTAATAATTTTGGAAATGCTAGTAATAATAATAGATATTTTGTTTCTAAATAAATTAAATATTTTACTTTTATTATAGTAATTATGTTTTGGTTACTAAAAAACTAAAATATTTTAATTTGCCTATCTATTTTTTTATTTTTATTCTGAAGTTTTTTATAAATGATGATGATATGAAGAAATTTTTATATTGTTTTGAGTGGTACATAGAACTCAAAAGGTTGAGAATCACTGGTGTAGATCACATGACAGATTGTGGCACCAAGCAATATAACAGTTGATAGTTATACAATTTCAGGTAATTCTCAGTTTAAGAGTTCCCAGGTTTAAGAGCTATTTTTCAAGAATCAGGTATCAAAAATATGATCATTAATTGCAATAAGTAAATGTTAAATGTTCATAAATATGATATTTCAAATACTGCATAGCTATACAATACATTTGTACTGGGTTAATACAGACATTTCATTGTCTACGACTAAATAGTAAAAATCAAAATGACAGATCAAGAAGTGGAAATAGTTTGTCCTCTGATTGCCATGGTTTCACTGAATAATTATATAAATAATTTTCATTCCCAAATCATACCTAAGACAGTAATTCATCCATATAAATGTTCATTTATTCATCTATCAGTGATGATGATTAAAATTCTTCAATATTTATGACAAATAATTTATTATTATAATTAGTTTGATTTTAAAGGTTATATTTTTATATCTTTAGATAAATAAATCATTGTTTAATCATAAACTATTGTTTTAGTTGATCTTAATATTATAGTCAAATTTTATTTTTGAGAACAGAACTCCTATGTTTAACATTATATCTATGGGAAATAAATTCCTGCTTTATGAAAGCACTCCAAGAATAAATTAATTTGCAGAGTCTAGAACTGTCTGTATTAAACTCTATACTAACTATTGACTGTTGATATAGAGCCACATTGAAGGCATCAAAGAACTGCATAAGATTCATGAGCTACAATTTGGGAATGGGGGATATATAATTTAGTATAGTACTTTTGTATGTATTGCAGTAGTTATGATATTAATGTAATGACATTATCAATGATGATACTGTTAATAATTTTATTATAACAAATACTATTCTAATAATGTGTATTAGGTATAAATGCATTAAATTACAATACCTATTATGTAAATCCTGCCTTGTTATGTTTACAACATATGATGTTTTTAATTTTTTCTTTTTAATATTTACATAAGAATTTATGTAACTCTTTTAGGAAATATAAATCTTAGTTTAGATTTGCAAATGTTTGTATGTAATTTTCATACCTTTATTGATATGTTTTGTAATATTTTTATTAGTTCACTTTATTACTGTATATTATATATTAATTTTTCAAAAATTATTTTAAGGCTTTATCTGATATGGCACCAAAATATATTCTGGAGTACTTCTTGGAATCTGAATTACTTATCAATATTACTGAACATGAGGTAATTTTTTGTTTTTAATTTTTTTATATTTATTAGTTAACTTATTCTGTTTATAAATATTAATTGCTTGTCAATAAATTAATTTATATATGTTATTAAATAATTATTCTAAATAAATTAATTGCTCTCTGATAAATTACATAATTTTTTATATAGAATTTATGCATGATTAAACATTCAAAAATCTTATAAGATTTTTGTTTTTTTAGATATATTAAAATTGAAAATAATTAACACTTTCTACTTTTTTTATATATAGACAATAGATACAAGCTCAATTTTTTAGATAGAATTAATTTACTTTTTTAAAAAAACTGGAATGCTTTTAGCTTGATTAAGTCCTCTTCAGTGTATGTAAATACAGTAATTAAGGGATTTACAAATTTAAGAATTAATCACTTAAAAATCTAATCAATACATTAAGATCAGAATTTTGTTTTTATTATAATCAAACATAAAATATCTTATATATTATCAAATGTAGAATGAAATTTATAATAAAATGTAAAATATGCCTCAATTGAGAATTCTAAAATAAATTTCTTTTTCCTATAGCTTGTACCAGAACATGTTGTTATGACACCAGAGGAGAAAGCAGAATTACTTGCTAGATAGTATCCTTTAATTTTTTTAACATTAAGTTTAGCATCTGTAATTTAATTAAATATCAAACAATTTTTTCATGTATGAATACTATCAATTTGAAATCATCTATCTAGCAGAACAGAGTTAGCATATGAAATTATGATCATATGAAAATAAATATCTTCTATCCAGTATGATTATTTTTAGTTTTTTTTTACAAATAATAATAATATGTGATTCTTTTGATAAAATAATATATTAAATTAATTTTTAATAATAATTAATTTTTGAAAGATTTTTATAAAAAATATCTTAACTTAATAGTAAGCTAAAAGAAAATCAATTAATGCGAATTCAAGATGGAGATCCAGTTGCAAGATATTTTGGTTTAAAAAGAGGACAGGTATTAATATTTTGTGATTGTTATAATTTATTGAATTGCTATTAATCCTTTTTTATTTTCATAGGTTGTAAAAATTATTAGACCTAGTGAAACAGCTGGAAGATACATATCTTATCGGCTAGTAGTGTGAAATAAAACTAAAACTGTGCATAAAAAATTTACTACTTCACATAAACTATAATTTTATATTTCATTAAGATTTAGGAATTTCATAATTCATTAATGATAAAATTCTGTTAAAAAAGAATGTAAAATTCAAAAATTATTGTATAAATTAATTTTATATTAATAAAAAAATTACAGAATTTTCATCATAAATGTAAAAATATTTTTTAAATATCACATGAATAAAAAACAACATTCTTTCACTTATTTAAAGTGAACTTTACATAAAATTATTTTAACACAAAAAATATTTTTCAAATTGTAACTCAGAATGTAATATTATATTGTTGTGTTGATAGGATAGTGTTGAAATAATGATTGACACTACTATAAAAATAGTCTTTGCTGATTGTCATTAATTTGCTAATGATAGTCACAAATTTAGCAAATTATCATACTATGATAATATATTATATATAACTGATACTATAAAATATTAATTTCCTTGTTATAAGATTAATCATTATTCTAATAATTTTGTGAATATTAAATAAATGTTATCTTAATTTCATCTTCATTAATTTTTCTGTTTGATTTTTATCTTTTATTTCTATAAGTTAAGAGATTGAAATTCACTGTTTTTTGTCTTATGGTGTTCAATTAAAGTTTGGATATGGAATATCAGTTGTGGGAAAAATCCCTCATTTAATAAGATAAAAATGATGTAATTATATTTTAATAATACAAATCCAACTGTTTTAAACAAATATCTATTGGTAATTTGAATTTAATTGTTGCCTATATTTTAATAATTTCAATTTTAATAACTACAAATAAAACTCTTAACAAATATTAGTAATAATATCTTTTCATATCTAATTTAAACTAAATTTAAGAATTTTATATATGATTTTAATAGTGTTCAAACTAGGTTATTTCAAATAGCAAATGTTTCTCATGTTGGTCATATAAATTAACTGTCAATTTGAAATAGGCAACAAAAGGAGGTCATAACTAAAATAGAATTATTATACAAATAATAGTTGAACTAGCTATCATCAAATTATTTTATCTCTTTAAAAGGTCATGTTTTTGGTTCATTGACTCAAAGGTACTTTCATTTTGAGCCTTAATTGTATAATTATTAAAAATTTGGACTTTTGATAACTACTTTAATTTAGGACGGATCTGGATAAAGTTCGTAAGAAGTGTGATTTATAAATACAATTCCTAAGAGATTATTTCTCTATATTTAATTATAATGTAAATGACAATTTTTATATAAATTTAATTTTTATTTTATATTAAGCAAAAAAATTAAAAAAAACGGATAAAAATGTTTTATTTTTAATTCAAAATTTTTAAAAATAAACTTCGTTAGAGGAGACGATTTCCACCTATCATTCCCCTTTGATTTATTTGTAATGAAAAATTTCATTAAATAGAATTCATTTTAAAACAAATATTGGGATTAAGTTTGACATATAGCGTTTTTCAAAATGTGACATGCCCATAGATTCTCGAGTAGGCGGCATCAAGCATCTGTGATAATTTGATGTTACGAAAACAATTTCCAAATATAATTGCACAAAATTATAAATTCCTTATAGTTTAAATATTTGTATAAATCCTTTTCTGAAAAAAAAATAGGATAATCACGTATTCTCTGTAAGAAAGGAGATCTCGCTAAATAACATTTGAAAATTTACTTTAAAGATTGATCTGATATTTGTAATGTTTCCCCTGAAGTTTTACACTGCTTTCCACTTTATGAATACTAAACGGTGGGACATTACAGTGCCCATGAATTAGTACTCACCGATCTACATTGCTGGTAGGGTCAGATGTCAGATAGAGGATGGAATTCAACGAGATGAGCCAGGATTCCTAAAAAACCAGGTATGGGACCAGTAAATTGAACTCTGTGTCGTATAGATTCGCCCCATAAAAATGTTTCGGTTTTCTGCTCTGAAGTCCCAGGTTCAAGTCTCGGGTACCATACCTTGAAGATGTTTATTATGGAGTCCGGGCCGAGCTCGTCGATTCCCGTCGTCCACAATCCGGCTGACCCCTCTGCAGAGATGAGCAGCCTGGAAGAGCTTGTTTCGCCCCGTCACTTATTCTGATAGAATGGAAAGTGGCGTTATCTGTTGACAAAAAAAAATTGAACTTGGATGCTACAGAGTTGAAGTCATGAATGTATTATGCATTTTGAATTGATTGCTCAATGTTAGAAAAAAGACGCCGACCGCCACGTTAAAGAACGGGTACTTTCGCGAACGTTCATTCGACGATATAGTAAATTGACTTTGTTTGATGTTACAGAGTTGAAGTCATGAATGTATTATGCATTCTGAATTGATTTCTCAATGTTAGAAAAAAGACGCCGACCGCCTCGTTAAAGAACGGGTACTTTCGCGAACGTTCATTCGACGATATAGTAAATTGACTTTGTTTTAGTGACCAGACGTATCCCATTTATTTTAATAAGTGTGATGACCAGATCCTAATAATTAATAAAAAGAATGTAGTACCCCAATAAGGAGTACCAAGCCATGGGCCGTCCAATTTAATGGCTTCGTTTTTTCTGGTAACGGAACATTAGCGCATGTTATGCTCTTTATCTGAGATATTAACACAATATGCGATTGGATTGTATTCAGAAGTTTAGTATCTACATATTTACAGGAAGTACAGATCGTGGTAGAGACGTATATCGAATGACACGGTGCCAAGACAAGAAGTAGTGTTGCCACTACAGTGAGGCATTTTTATACACATGGATATTGTAATGGTGTTGCCACCTCAGAAATACAGAAACATAGGCTTGGTTTGATATTCGTCGGTTCTCTCTCAGTTCGCACTATGTCGGTTCGATATTATCCTGTTTCCTCACTTTTGTGGTTCTTTATTCCAACTGACATCAGAGTCGGCCGGATTGGCCGCGTAGAAACGCTTCGGCTTTCCACTCTGGAGGACCCGGGTGTTGTAATGATGTTGCCACCTCAGAAATACAGAAACATAGGCTTAATTTGATATTCGTCGGTTCTCTCTCAGTTCGCACTATGTCGGTTCGATATTATCCTGTTTCCTCACTTTTGTGGTTCTTTATTCCAACTGACATCAGAGTCGGCCGGATTGGCCGCGTAGAAACGCTTCGGCTTTCCACTCTGGAGGACCCGGGTTCGAATCTCGGGTCCCACCCCTTGAAAATATTTATCATGGGTCCGGGCCCTGCCCGTCGATCCCCGTCCTCCACAATCCGGCTGACCTCCGCAGAGGTGGGCAGCCTGTGGAAGGGCTTGTTTTGCCCCGCCACTTAGTACTCTTACTGAGTGGAAAGTGGCGTCATCTGTTAACAAAAAAAAACTGATGTCAGATTGGGTCGCACTGAGTTCGCACGATCGAAACTATCTCACGAGTAGGGTTGATTTCTAACCGCATGCTCAGTGGGGCGAAGTTCAATCTTATTCAATGCCGCCCAATTTATACAAATATATAGCGTGCTTCAATACATCAATATAATCATAGTTTCTTGTTTCATTTACGTCCCTAACAATTAAACTTGTAGATAATTTTAAAAATATTTATGAATGCCTCCATCTTAAATCATGTGATCTGGCTCACCTGGTTCTTTATTCAAACGAAACTGTGATGTCAACCAAGAAAACCGTGAAGGTTTAGTTAGTGTAGTATGTAGAATATCGAACCACAGCCATATTATCATCGTTGTTGCCATTTCAGCATACAAATAATCATAAAAGAGCAGTCTATCCAGTTTATATTATACATCCATAGTTGAAGCACAGCACGCGTCCATCCGGCTGGCAATCTTTTCAATGTTAAACAAAGCAATCTTGAAATATAGCTTAATAGTATGCTTTAAAAAAGATTTGATAATTTTATAAAAATTCTAGAAAAAATGCTTAAAATTTGGAAATATTTCTAATTTGTATAGATTAAAGGCATTGTTATAAATAAAATCATTAATGTAAAAGTCAAGTTTTTAATTGACGTGTGATAAAGGGTTCGCTTACTACTTTGAAAGATCCGGGCCAGGCTCGTTGAACCCCATTTTTCAATCTTCCGGTTGAGTTCACCAGGAATAGCCCATGAAGATATGACGGGCTCAGATCTCTTCTGAAGAAACTGGATTGCGGGACTCTGCAATTGAAACTATCTCTATTCAATTCTCTCTTCATCCAGTTGACCGCATTTAAGTTCGTAACAATATAAACACTGTCATTTTAAATCTATGTTCTAATAAAACTGGGCTTGCCTTATTTCTGGAAAGCCATATAATTTCGATTATCAATCGTATGGCCGTGGTGGAAGTATGATGTGTTTCCAATCTAGAGGACCAGATTCAATTCTTGGTTCTCACATCTTCATTTTTATCAGGAGAAATTGGTTCGTAACAATATAAACACTGTCATTTTAAATCTATGTTTCTAATAAAAATGGGCTTGCCTTATTTCTGGAAAGCCATGTAATTTCGATTATCAATCGTATGGCCGTGGTGGAAGTATGATGTGTTTTCAATCTAGAGGACCAGATTCAATTCTTGGTTCTCACATCTTCATTTTTATCAGGAGAAATTCCAGGCCCAGCTCGTCGAATCCCATCCTTCACCTGACAGCTGACCATACTAGAGGTGTAGGCGGCCCGTGGCAGCATGGAAATGACTAGCTGCTTAATACTCACCGGATGGAAAACAGCTTTAAACCATATAGATAAAAAATTCAATTTTCGTGGGATTTATTTTTTCAGCAATAAAATATTAAAGGTTTTTGAATAGTTTATAGTTTATAAGTCGAAGCTGAATTTAGGCGCGTGGAATTCCACGCACCCAATTCAGCCTCGACCTCCCAAGAATGTTGTTATCCCGATTTCAATTCCAATTTCATTTGAATAATTTGAATCCGAGATTTCAATTCCGAATTGATATCTCCCGATTTCAATTCCGGATCCCCCCCATTTCGGGAGGTCTGGGTTCCGTCCGTCGATTCTTGTCTTTATAATCAAGTTGATTTCTCCATAGGATTGGCAGTCTGTGGAAAGACCTGTTTTCGCCCGCCATTTAATAGTCAAAAGAATAGAAAATGGAGTCATCTTTGATAAAAAAATGTATCGAGTTCAATAAATTGAATTATTCCATATAATTTTCAACATTATCCATTGAAAATTGGCCAATAACGATAATGTTTATTGTTGTTTTAATTTTTATTGTCTTCAAGAAACAAAGTTTAACAACTAGCAATCAAAATGGGAATTTACATTAATAATCAGCCAATGTAGTCAATGACTGCTAGGTGCATAATAGACCATTGGTGGTCGCGGTGCTAGGGCTGAAAAAGCCCCCTCTTTTCTACATCTACAATGGCTGTTAATTTTGGTCAGTAACATTATTCATTGGCCTTTTATATTGATGGACATTTAAATAATTAATTCTAACATAGACACATAATCTGGATTTTATGTCATTTTTATTTAAAAATAAAAATGATAGGATTTTGATACAGAATTTTATTTGGCATCAGCATAAACGGAATGCAAAATTGCTTATCTTATAAAAATTAAATTGAAAAAATTTTAGGATTTTGATACAGAATTTTATTCGGCATCAGCATAAACGGAATGCAAAATTGCTTATCTTATAAAAATTAAATTGAAAAACTCTTTAAATTTTGTAAAATTTAAAGGATTTTTCTTATTGATTTAAATATACTGTATATACAGTAAACCCTTGCCGAACGCTGGGGTTACCTCATTAATACATTGCACGCACGACAAAATCGCGTTCAGCAAAGTTAACTTTCTATGGAAAAAATGTGTTAGGTATACAGTAGTTCAAATTAAGAAAATACGAGTATATATAATTTAAACAAACCTAAATATTGTTGTAATTAAAAGGGAAAAATGAAACAAATGTTAATTGAAAGGACTTTTATTATTGCTTAATAAGCAATAATAAAAGTCCTTTCATTCAGGCATATGATATAATAATTTTTTTTTTTTTTTTAGAAGCTGGTGATTTTTGCTTGCAATAATGACTGACGCAACTTTTTAAAAGTTTCGCGGTAAGCAGCGCAGAGTTTTTCAATGTTTCTCATAAAGTGTTCTTATGCTTGATTCGTTTATAGCTTGTTCTCTTGCCAGCGATGAAACACATGTACCATTTTTTAAATTATCTAAAATTTCAATTTTCTGAGATAATGTCAAAACTTTGTGTCTTTTTTTGCTGCTTTATCATCTTTATTCTTCCTCTTAGATGTCACATTGAATTTTTGAAATTAAAAAAAAATACAAATACAAAAGGAGAAGAGGTAAATACTGATAAATACATGGTTACAGCTCTGATAACGTGAGTGAAATGATAGTAATTCGGCCTGGGTCATTCAGATAGCGGGCAGCGTCAAGCATGTTGCCAGATGCGCGCGTGGGTATTGTTTCAAATACCCACGCGCTCATCATCGTACCGCGTATGAATGAAATTCTAGCGTTTGGACAAAATTCTAGCGTTGGACAAACAATTGAGATATGGCATATATGCAAAATTGCATTCTGCAAATCCGCGCTCGGCAAGGGTTTACTGTATATATATATATACAGTCAAACCTCTTTAAGCCGCCCCTCTATAAACCGCCACCCATGTGTATACAGTCAAACCTCTTTAAGCCGCCCCTCTATAAACCACCACCCTCGTAGCCCCTCTATAAACCGCCACCCTCGTTATTTGCCTGATGAAAGCCAATAACAAATTTCCTCCTTTATGTTAAAACATGAAACCCTCTACAAACCGCCACCTCACTAATCGCCAACCGCCACTCATTCTGGAGGCAAAACCATTTCATTAGTAGACAAATCAGTTGTTTAAACACCAAAACAATCAAATGGCATAATCAACCAACATAAATAGAAACACTAGAGAAGATGGCAATTAAGTAATATCAGTCAACACAAATAAAAACACTAGAGAAGATGGCAATTAGGTAATTGACCAACACAAATAGAGACACTAGAGAAGATGGCAATTAAGTAATTAACAACACAAATAGAAACACTATACTCCGTCTCACTCTCAACTGATAGCGACATCACGCGATCTTCGGTTGTAACTATCCGCTTCAAAAATAAATCGCAGAATTATTTTCTTTACAATAGGTTTTAATTTCAAATCAAGTACGTAGTTTTTAATACTTTTTTATAGTTGTAAATAATTTCAGTAATGTACTGGTGACAATCACCGGA
>AYEL01069204.1:0-32207 GCA_000484575.1 Olivierus martensii
GAGAACAGATTGTTTATTAAATTAATGACCGATTATTTAAATGAAACGTAATTGTTTTACAAACGCAGAATTCATTTTCGAAAATTGCTGTTCGAAAATTAATTCTGCATTTGTAAAACAATTACGTTTCGTTTAAATAATCGGTCATTAATTTAATAAGCAATCTGTTCTCGATGCTCTAAATTTTTTAGGATAGTTTTTAAGCCGTTAAAATTTATAGATGATTTTAAAAATGCAAATAAACATATTTTAAAAATAATTTTTGACTAAACCGGAAATGACGTCACAAAACTTTCGCGCCTTATATCTTTTAAACGGAGTCTCAAATCAAACAACGCGACTAGACTTTGCTCGGAATTTTATCCTCTATAAGTTGCTCGGAATTTTATCCTCTACAAGTCTGTAAATTTTGACAAACTACAAGTCTGAAATTGATTTTGACTTTGAGAGGTCCCTACAACCTCTTTGAATCACCCTGTATAATAAGATTGTTAAAATTAAAAAATATTATATTCAATTATTAGTGTTAATAACGTTTAATGTTTAACGTTAGTGCTTTATAGTTATGAATTTCATAAAAAATTTAATATAATATATTACGCGAAATCGATTATTTACTAGGATCAGAGTAATCTAATGATTAACTTCTTTTCGCTGTTTTTCCTCTTCTCATTCTGTTGTTTCAATTCAATAAAAAATAATAGAAATTGATACTCTATATTGAAATTTCATAATGCTGTACAGTGTATAGATAATAAATAGAGCTGTGATCCAAATCCAAAATTTTTTACATGAAAAATTAGAAAAATCAGGCAACATATATATCATGGCGTGCTATAAAATTGACGGACCTATGTAAATACGAAATTAGTTATCAGAGTAAAACATAGATATTCACGTTTGTAGGTATAGTTTATATCTATATTATATGAGGTATATAAATGTGTTTAAAAATAATGAAGTTTAAAATAAATAGGACAAAATCATGTGCCATTTATTTATCATCATTGATATACTATCCAAAATAAACATCATCTGTTTTATTTTCGTTCAATATTCGTTTTATAAAATTTTATAGATGAAAGTTTGTATCATATTTAAACTAAAATTTCATAATATTCAATTAAAATTCAAATAATATCTATATTTTAAAATATTCTTGTAAATTTACAATTTTAATATGAAAGTTTCTGTTTCTTATATATGAAATTTAATCCATGTTATAAGTTTAACTCAAATTCATTAACAATATTTTCTTAAATCTTATTTTTGATAGGTTTTGTCATAATAAGAAAATATTTTCCCCTTCACGATAGTTTCACTGTAAACAACTTACTATTTGCAGGAAAGCTACATTAGGGGGTGCACATTTCTTGCAAAACTCGTCAAAATCTTTTTAATGCAGACTATTTAGACTAAATTATCAATGAGAAATATGTTTCGCATACGCAAAGAAAGAGAATTATTTGATAAAATTTTACAATTATCAAAGTTATTTTTAAACATTAAATATTATTCAAATTTTTATTTGATAAGTTCTGAAAATTCAGTTCAATATGATACAATTTGCCATTATAAAAATTTATATATATAAGATTAAACTAAATAAAAACAAGTGTTTAAATTATGAATATTTTTATGAAATTTCATAATCTATTTATTGAATACAAGCATCTCTCATCGTTTCAGTTATTCATAACGGATAAACAATAAGGAAAACCTTAAGGAAACCATGGCGATCATTGTCAAACTTGCTTTATCACTTAGTTATTATATAATACAATGCTGGGAAATAGCATAAAAGAAAATTACGCACGAACTATCATATTCTATCGCGAAATATCACCTTATATGATAATTATGTTGCACTGACAATTGCTTATAAATTTTTAAAATTTTTGAAAGTAGAAATATCTATAATAGTCCCAGTATTATGTGTGTAATTTGAGAGTTTATATGTCTGAAAATACCGTTTTTAAGCATATCATTTTTTAATTCAATTATCTTTCTTGAAATCTTGAGACTTAAAGCAGTAACATGTACTATAAAATTCGTATTATATATCCATAAAATAATAATATGTAATGCATATTTATCAGAACTTACAAGTAAATGTAAGATTCTGGTTTGAATGTGGCAATTTTCCAATTGGTTTAGATTCACATCTTCAAATGTCATCACCGCGGTTTAAAGATATAAAATCTAAGAAATACTACACATCACGCGAATATAAATTAATGATCAAGCTTCCTCAATCAAAACAGAAATTTTCTGAAAATATTTACAATTATACTTGTATCACCGAAAGACTAAAGTTAATTCATATTGTTCGACATTACCTATATACTGCACTTATCATATTGATATGCTAGCATTTCTTAAATCACATGAAATATATTTCTTCACCATTGCGGATTTAGAAGCATTATAAATTCATATATTCCAAAATAAATAATATTTTTAAATTAAAATGATTTTAAAGTCGTTTAAAAATATATGAGCATATAAAATTAAAGACTAATTAATGACCGTTGATATTCATGACTTCAATTAAATTAAATTAATGAATTTTTTCCAATTATAAAATATATTTCATCTAGTATTATGAATTAATATGTTTATTGAATTTCTTGATAAATATTTATGGAATAATTTTTGTTTAATATTTATACAATATTTATAATTATTAAAGAATATTAAGAGGTACACATCTAAAACCTTTATCAGTTGATACGCACAGTTCTTGTTCGCTACACGAGAAATTATCACATTCAGGTACAGCTAAAATATAAAAATTATTTCAATTATTTTTAATTTGTAATCGAATATAATATGAAATAAATAAAAATATAAAAAGAAAATATTTTCAATTTTTTAAAGAGCATAGATTTTGAATTTTTTTATTGCATTTAAGCCAAAAAATGATAGCATTACGTTGTCGGCTATAGGCCGACAACATAATGCTATCATTTTTATTATTAATAAGAATTTTATTGATAAAAAATTTAAATAATAATCCTGTCTCTACAGTTCGTCTGATCCCACCATGAGAGTGTATAGCTCTTAGTTGAGCCTAGAATGGCATTACCAGTTAATAATCAGCTAATGATATGAAATGGATTTAAAAAATAACACAAATTGAATTTTATCGATTAATACGAAAGATTATATGCTTACTAAATTGACATTTCTTTCCTACGAAGCCAACTTGGCATGCACAAACAAAATGCCTATCTTTAAATCCGTCCATACAAATTGCTCCATTTAGACATGGTTCTTCTTCACAAGTAATTTGACCTAAACCAAACAGTTCTAAGAACTATGTTTGAACAACTTAAGAAATTAAAATACGATCTTACGTTCACATCGTTCTCCTTCCCTGACAAATCCAGATTGGCAAGTGCAGTTATAGGAGCCATACGTATTAATACAATATGAATTATCAGGGCATATCGCAGTTTTATTCTTACATTCGTCCACATCATTTTCACAGAAACGCCCGGTAAATTGAGGAGGACAGGTACACAAGTATTCTAAAGTACAAAAATTAATATTTACTTATAACTATTTTTAAATTATAAAAGCTTGAAACCATATGTCTTACCTTTATCTTTTTTATAACATTTACCATTGTTGAAACAACATTTAGTATTCAAGTCTTCTTGGCGTACTTTCATGAAAGCAAATGAAGGTGATAATGCCATTTTAATATCTTCAGGTGGAATTTGTTTAATACTTTCGAAAATAGCATTTTCATCTGTTTTTCTTGAGGTTCTTTTAAAGCGAACAGACATAGGTCTCAGAGAATTCCATTTGTGGCTTCTGTTCGTACCTGATGTAATCCACGTTTGTTTTTCGCCTTTCCGAATGATATGGTATAAATTTTTGGAATTTTTATTCCAATTCGATGTCCAAGCATAAGGGAAACTCGGTATCCACGTTGTAAATAATAAATATATTAAATAAATTAAATAAAAGCAAAGCATTTGAAAACAGTGTTCAATCGATCGAATGAATCTGCTTCATCAATTCTGTTTCTGATTTGTAATAATATTTTATGAATTAATTGTCAAAAGAATAAATTGTTAGATTAAAATATTGTCAAGTAACCTTATCCGACTGTTAAATTGAATTATTTCTGATTATTTAATTCTTATTTAAGAATTATAAAAAGAGAAATATAATTTTTATTTGAATACTCATTCAGTGTAAACAGGAATTCATTTTTAAACGATTTTATGATGATGGATGAAGACATAACTAAAATCAGCAACATAGAATAATTTTATTTATATAATATTACACCGGTAAGGAAGAATCAATTAGTATTCTAAAGGAGGCAGAGAAACTGCTGCGACTCCACACATAGGCAAAGGCATTGGTTCACACTCCGTCCATAATCTGTTTATGTTGTCCAAGCACAAGAGACCAGATAGCGCAAATTTTTCAAAAGAAGTCAAACCTCCTACCACAAATAAACTGTTTCCTGAAATTTCATAAAATAATAATATAATAATAATAATAAATCAATTATTTCTTTATAAATCAAACTGAATTTCATATTTTAATGTAAAAATGAGCCCACCGACTGAAATTGCTGTTACTCCATGTCTGGGTGAAGGTAATGGTGTCCATGTTAACCATTCGTCGTTTTCGTCATCGTAACAGTAAACATCAGATTGGCTACAAAGAGAAAAGCTTCTTTTTCCTAATCCTCCTATGACGTATAAGCTCTTTTTATGTTTCACACAACATAAGGCGGTTAGGGGTTTTGGCAACTTAGCAAAATTTGAATGCCATCTATAAAATGTTGCGATTAATGGATGATATAAGTAATTACAAAAGTTTTAAAAAGTTATTTTCTATACATTATATGAGCTATAGAATCATTTTATTTAATTGTGATGCAATCTTGAAAAATTATGATATAATACATTGGATTAGGATATGTTTTGTATGTTTATTGCTAATGACATTTCCATAATATTTCCTTAATTAATTAAAAATAGATATAAAATACTAACTAGTTAATATTAATTAATATTATTAAAATTAATTATTAATTAAAATATAAGTATAATTTATATTACTATATTCATTTTTAAATCATTGAATAGTTATAAAATGACAGCACAAGTTCAATGCTCAACGTCACATATGGAGGTCAACTGAACATAGAAAAAACCGGACTAATTAAATTTTTATCAATGTAGAAAACTAATATCTTTCCATGGGCCAATCAAGCGGTGTTTTCATATGTTTAAAGTTAGCAATAATAAAAGAATAATATTAAATATTGTCAGCCGAATGACTATGTACAAGTATGCTGCACTTTCATCCTGAAGGCGTAATTCTCAGATCCCATTCACAACTCCAGATTTTTCAAGAAGGGTTCCAGCTCGGCTCATTGAACCCTATCTTTCGCATGACGCTCGACTTCATTATATGTGTAGGGTGGCGGCCCCGTAATAGGGAAACCTATCACGGGGTTACTGCCCGCATTCGCGATGGAAATACCAGGGAATAGCCATGCCCTAGTTGGAAAATGGCAACAAGATAACATAGAAAAAAATATTTTTCTTCACATTGAATGAATCAGAATCAGTAGAATGGAAACACACTTGTTCGATTTAATTTAAATTATATTTAATTAATTTTCGAGCTAGTGAATTATTGATAGTTGTTTGTTAGCTGGCTGTATTTACATTTCTATCTAAGATCGATTATGTGCCCTACATCTCCAAATAATTTCAAAATCGATCGTGTATTTACAGACATGATTCTATATAAATGACGAACTACTGCCTATATCTATGAGAAACTGTGCAATTATAAATTTTGAAATAGCCCGTGTCTATTAGAAGTGATTTAAAATAGTAAAGCTTATTATCAAATAGATGACAACATTGAAGACTTTCTCATGGTGGATCCGTAATCGAATTTCGAGGTTTATTCTTCTGACATTTTAGAGAATGACTCCAGATCCAACCTATCTAAAATGTTCACAGGTTTAGGAAATCTGTAGTGGACTTTGGTGTCCATTTATTAACGTCTGGTTGGAAAGCAATTTAAATTAAAACAAAAAAAAAAAAAATGGGCGTAAGCTATTATCTTATATATGACTAATCGATTGATTTCACATCAGTTCTCATGAAAGATTACTATCCAAAAGAAATGGAGCACATTATCACGCTCTTAATTAAATCTTAATTATACTTATAAACTTGTAGCCATCCATCCGATAACCCAGCGATTTTTTTCCGATCAAAAAGATTGAAAACTTCAATTATTTCACACTAAGATTTTTTCAATGTCTTTCCACCCCTTAATACATTGAATCCAATTAATTAGAAACAGATCCATCGTGAAATCATTTATAGTTCGCTTAGTACGATTTTGTTAACAGATGATTCCGGCATTTAGAAAAAAAAAATCAGTAAAATTTCAACCTGATTTTATTTTAAATTAAAACTATCCAGTCTTGTATCCAGTTGAATGAAGTTTATTTTACTATTTTTGATCAAACTATTATTTAGATATAAGTAATAATTTATAAAATCGGTATTGATTAAATCAACTTACTGGTTAGTGGAAGGATTATCTTTAATTTTAATCTGTATTTTTTCGAGTGAATATTAAACAGCAAAACTATTTCAGAATCTTTCACAAAGCATATAGATCTGTAACTGATTTGTTTTGGGAAGTGATGGATGGGAATCAAACGGGACTGGCTCTTTATCAGTGGCGGCTCGCCCATAAGGGCTGCAGGACTGCAGCCCTCCCACCAAAATGAAAACATTTTAAATTATTATAGCTATTACATTACTATACAATTATTTTACAAACATTTTTTTCCGTTCGTAGTATATTTATTTTTGAATTGTAGTACATAGGTACCTCGATAGGCGTTCTGTATTGTATTGTATGAGTCAGTGCGATTGCGTACTCATCAGGGCTGCAGTCATGTATTGTACGAGTCAGTGCGATTGCGTACTCATCAGGACTGCAGTCACAATGTATGAGTCAGTGCGATTGCGTACTCATCAGGGCTGCAGTCAGTGTGAGTCAGTGCGATGTATCTCGATAGGCGCTCCTAGGCGCTCTGTATGTGTGTATTGTATGAGTCAGTGCGATTGCGTACTTGCTCTGTATGTGTGTATTGTATGAGTCAGTGCGATTGCGTACTCATCAAGGCTGCAGTCAGTGCAGACCGAGTCACATCGCATAGTCAGTGTATTGACAAGTGGGGTAACCCGTGATATACGTTTTTGTGATATGTATATCGTGGGCTTGAATCAGTGCAGACCGAGTCACACCGCATAGTCAATGTACTGAACAGGTGGGGTAACCCGTGATATACGTTTGGGGCTGCCAACATTGGCAGTCCGCACTACGCATTTTAGCTACGTATTTTAATTATTATTTTTTTCAGCCCTCCCATAAAAATCATCCCGAGCTGCCACTGCTCTTTATTGAAAAAGTCTGGAAGTATGGGATTCATAAGTGATTCTGAACATTTCGCATGAAGATGTCCAGATGGTCGTATGATTAAGCAATTGCATATTACGTGAAGAATTATAGTTCATGTTTTAAGTCCCACACTTCCTTTTTCAGTTATGATCCAGGCTCGGTTCGTTGAACCGCAACCTGACGATCGGCCCCATTAGTTGTATGGGCGGATGGTGGCGGGCATTTTTTTTGTAACAAAGAAGAAAAACCGCACAAAATTCAATAAGAAAAAGAATATTTAGCATGGTTTTCCATGTAGCCACTCGGCATATGTTCATCGAATAAACTGAAATTATAAATATAATAATAAATAGAAGTTATTAATATGATCAATATCACTGGAATACTAACATTTCATATCTGTTCACTGAAATTACAGATTTTTCATTCACTACTGTTCTCAGTGCTGTACAAGTGCCAAGGAATGAATTAAACTACATTTTTATTTAAAAAATATTAATTTATTTTTGCAATTCACAATAAATTACTAAAACAAAAGTTTATATTACAATGTAAGCTTCTATTGCTAAAACTATTTACATCAAAAATTCAATGCTGTTTGTAATATGCATTTCGGCCCTTAACTGAAGAGGCGCCAAAGATAAGGGCCGAAATGCATATTACAAACAGCAGTGAATTTTTGATGTAAATAGTTTTAGCAATAGAATTTTAAGTTGTAATATAAACTTTTGTTTTAGTAATTTATTGTCAATTGTATAAATAAAGTAATATTTTCTTAATAAAAAAGTAGTTTAATTCATTCCCTGGCACTTGTACAGCACTTAGAACAGTAGTGAATAAAAAATCTGTAATTTCAGTGAACAGATATGGAATGTTAATATTCCAGTGATATTGAAAATTATAAAATTCATTTTTGATCAATTGTTCGAATTTTGTCAGAACATTTGGATGTTTTCTAGTTTTCATAAAAATAATAATAAATAATAAAACTTACTAAATTTTTGATAAAACTGGTACATTAGATTTAAACTAATTATTATAAAATAATTTGAAAACTATTCAAATATTTTTTCAAAATATAGAAAAATAAAATGATGTAAAAGATTTGATAGGTACGCATTTTATTTCTAGACGAACTAGAAGATTTAGTAGGCCACTTTTTAAAAAATTTAATTTTTAATCATTTATAATATACTACATTGCACTTTTTCAAATAAAATATTATTATTATTAAATTTATATATTCTCCAAAGAAGTAAGATTTTTTTCTTCCAATGAAGTACAGTACTATGTATATTCGTTTAATCTAAGTTATGCAATAGGAGAAAGATGAGAGTATTTAAGGTTAATTAGTATATATGGTTGTAGAGTATCTGGAGAAATTAAGTGTTTATAACAAGTACGATATGAAGAATTTGAAACATGGGCCAAATTTTTAAGATGAGATTTGATTCGTCTTTCAAAAATCTTGAAAATTGAAGAGAGAGTTTTTAATCTGGTAAATTAGGACAGGATATATGAGAAAGGTTGATTTATTATCTAAAATAGAATCAGTAAAGCCATAATATTCGAAAATAGAAATTATGTTAGTGTATCAGTTTGAATAATTTTTGATTTTTAGAAAAAATGATAGTAGAGATTAAATTTCTGATGAAAGAAACAGAACTATTAAAAAGAATCTTAGATGAGAATTTGGAAGATTCTTTAAAAATATTAATGGCTAATTAGAGACATGAAATTCAAGTCTGGAAATGTAGTCAGGAAAAGTTCTAGGCTTAATAAATGTTTGAGAAAATAATTTTATACATATTCTAGATAGATAAAAAGATTAAACAACTCTTTATAAATAACTTTGAAAATGAAAATAAAAAATATGATCTATTAATTAGTTTACAATTTGAATTATTTTTTAATCTTTGAAAAATATTTACTATGTACTATAAAATTTTTATAAATAAATAGAAATTTACCTATTGCTTTTGGGATCGAAACATTCAACATCTCTAACAAGATATACTTTTTCTTCAGTAGATGATTGTTTCATTCCCCCTACTATCCATAGTAAATTATTATGAGAAGCAACACCCATTCCTAATCTTGGACTTGTCAATGAACTTTTTACTTCGAACCAAGTATCTGTATCTGGGAAATAAGACTCAATAGATGACAATAACCTGTAAATTTCATATTTTATGAAAAATACTAGGCCGACAAAATTTAATTTTTGGCTACATAAAAGATTTTACTTGCCGCTTTTTTTCATCCTTTCCGCCAACTACGTAAATCATACCAAATAAAACTGCTACTCCGTGATACATTCGGCAGTGATTCATAGATTTCACTGTGCACCATGATTTTTCTCCATAATTAAACCGATAACACGATGATGTCGGTATTATATTGCCTCTTAACGTTTCTCTTAAATCGCATCCTCCTGAAAAAATCATCTTTAAATTTTATCTCGTTATGCAAACAATATTTTCACTATTTTTCTTAATTTCGAACAAATTAATTGCTTTAACTATACAGTACAGTATTCATTAAGTATATTAATGAAAATGTGAAATGGAAAACAAGAAGAGTATTTGGATTGCTTCGAAAATTTTAATATAACTTTATAATTTTTATATATATTTTTTGACTGGTTGGTTTTAATTGGCTGACGATTTTATGAAGTTTTTAAAATTTTTACATTAATAAGCTAAATATTTTCCTGCCACTTAGATTTATTATTAAAGAAAACAATTATATGTAATTAGCAAAACCGAATCGTAGAATTGCTAAAAAGAACGCATTTATGGTGAAATATTAATTTATTTAATATTTATTTTTGAAATGTTTATAGTTATTAGTGCAGTTTTTCAGCTATTAAACAATATATCTCTAGTTAAACAGGAAAACAATTTAAAATCGTTAAGGCATCCATTATTTTTTATGGAATTTGATAGTTTCATAAAACAAAATTTTATTGTTGGTAAAATGAGGAAAGAAAACAAATTTAGTAACTGATTTAGAATCGTTGTAAAATTATTTATAAGTATTAAATTATAATCTATTATACTTAAAATCCTAAATTTTTTGTAATATAATGCATATTATAATTACCAATGCAATAAATACATTCTTTATAACATACTGCTACCATATGATGAAGAAGTGGTGATGGCATTTTGCCACATCTCTCCCATTCTTCTTGAATTGTATTATATCTGAGCATAATATCTGGTGGAAAGTAAAAATCAATTATTAAATTCGTTTAATTAATGTTATTCTGTCTAATTTTAATTTACTATTAGTGATCTTTTCTCTTTTCATAGAATCCAATCCTCCCAAAATTAATAAAGCGGGTGCATTCCACAATTGCAAAGGACCAGTTACTTCTGTTAAGTTTTTAATTTCATCGATGCCATACGAAGACATTCGGCTTTTTTGTAAAAGAGACTGCAAACTGGGATCTGTAGTTAACGCATCAATATAATTTACCGAAAGTCCCGAAATTTCTTTATCTTGGCACATTTCTTTAAAGGCATCCTGAAATGTAAAATTACTAATATCTATTCGTACAATAAGATATATTAAATTAATCTTAAGTTGTATTTCTTACCTCTAATTTGTGAGTATATTTTGGTTTATCTCTAATAAGAAAGCCTCTAACGATTGATTGTATTAAAATTATTTTATTTTTTCTATTCCCGAACATTTTTTTCAGTCTGTACGATCGATAAGAGGCTTGAATCTTTCTGGCAGCTTTTTCGCGAAGCATAACTTTCTCAGAATCGCTTCCAAATGTCTCCTAGATTTTTATATTAATTTCTTTTAATGATTTATCATTATCTTTTAACAATTTATGCAATAAAATTTACCCAAAGATGGAACGGCTGACCACGTAGGAGATAATATCTAACGGGATGATGAAAATCGGATAATTTTTCTGTTTTTCCATACAATTTTGCTGATACATAACTGAAATTTAAACAACAGACCAAGTTAATACACAGAATATAAGCATAGGCTATTTTTCTATATATTTTAAGTCAATATATCAGACTATAAACATCGATTATTTTGAAGGAAATAATGTGCATTGCATATAAAACTTAAAATTGCTATTATAGTAGCCGCCCGATTAAACGTAGTAGTAAGGAAATTAATTTCCACGGATAACTGACTGCCCGGATAATCCGAAAAAACTCAAAAATTCGAAATTTAAGAATAATATGCATTTAATATTAAAAAAAATAAATAAATTGCATGCATATATTAATTCAAATGTTCTATCATTTATTAAAAAAGGAAATAAGAAATATGTTTATTCAAATCACTCAAAAATTCGAAATTTATGAATAATATGCATTTAATATTAAAAAAAAATAAATAAATTGCATACATATATTAATTCAAATGTTCTATCATTTATTAAAAAAGGAAATAAGAAATATGTTTATTTGCACAAAGAAATTATTGCAATATTTATAATTTTAATTTGATTCTAATTCTGATCACCAATTATCTAAGATTTAATAAAGAAATGAATCTGTGGCGTTTAAAAATCATTCAAATATCGCTAATTAAACGTCATTTTAGAGTTGCGAATTAACCTCGGTTAATCAACTTTGTATAATTGAGTTTACTCCATAACTTTTTATAGCATAAAATATACCTTGTAGCATCAATCAGAAGGTTTCTTATTACAGCATGTTCAATGATTCCGGGAAGAAGTGGAGGATGATAACAAGCAACAATCTCTTCTAAAGACATCATTTGAAATCGCACATTATCAATCACTTGTTTTATATATTGTTCTCTCTCCAAATAATTATGATTGAGCCATTTTAATGCTGCAAGATATACTATCACTTCACTAGAAGACAAAAATAAATTACACATTTTAATTTGACAAATTTTAAAATTGCAAAACAAGGATATTCATAGAAATTATATAATTATCAGTTCCATTCATATCATTTGTTATGGCGTTAAGAAGAGAATGCAAACAGTTGATCTTTATACATCGATCAATATAACCGATGTGCAAAGATCAGCTATTTCCATTTTCTTCTTAATGTCACAATAAATGTTAAATGTGATAAGTTGTCAATTATAGAACTGTTAGCAATGAACCCATCACGAATTATTCACAATTCGTTATGGATGGTAGAGACTGAAGGATGGAGATCGATCAGCCGGTCGGATTTGAAAAATCCTTTAAATTAAGATTCGGAAATCAATTTCTATCCTTCAAATGAATACTAGTACTTTATCAAGTGTTCATCCAGTAATTCCATTTATTGCTTCGTTCATCAACGATTTCCATGCTTAACAATAGCAATAGTCAGGGCCGGCTTAACCGGTAAGGAAGGAGGGCGCCAAAATTTATATTTTCTCAATATTGTAAGGATGCTGAGTAGATGTTACAAGAAAGCTGCATCGGGGCACTGGGATCAGTACTGGCAATAGTCAATATTATTGGTTTGTTAACTTGCATCACGCTATTCATACTATATGCATTAGATAGGAATCGCACATAAACTTCTCTTATCGTACCTTCTAGCTCCAATAACATCAACCGAAAGAAATTCACAAACTTGTTCCAAATTCAACACTACGTAATCTTTACTTTCTACAACATCTTCAAATTTCCTAGCCATAGCTTTAAGAGCTCTTTGCCATGTTTGACGAAATCCTAGTCTTTTAGCTGTAACATAAATTGATAGCAAGTTGTTCACATTATCTGTCGGGCTAGTTAATATCTGTAAAAGTGGTTTATTTTAAAATAATAAAATTATTTTTATATTCAAATATCTTTATTTTTACTTTATTGCAACTCTGGGACACATCATCTATCTCGAGTTTTTTAGACGCTTGGTAAACATCAGCCAAGTTTTGACAGTTAATATTTAATTCTCCCGTATACATATAATTTAATAGAATATCAAATGCTTCGGCAGTAAGAGATTTTAGTTTAATCTAAAGAAATAATGAAATTAATCAATAGATTTTTACAAATTCAAAATAAGAATAAGATTAATTACATTTTTCAAAGACTGCTTTTCGGGTTCAATCAGTATTTTTCTGAAATATGGAGAATAACAGGTTAAAACTGACTTGTGAGCCGGAAACGAATGATTTTGCACTTCTATTTCGATATCTGTCATTTTTTTGAATTTCCATAATCCGGCGGTGTGTTGACCCAAAAGAGCAAAATGACTGCTCTTTTCGGGTAGGCCTAGTTCTCCTGATTCTTTAATCATTCTGTAACGTAAATCTAATACAAAAGCTTTAGTAAACAGTTTATGAAACGTATTTTAAATAAAATAATAATAATTTATTTTACCTATCTAATCTAAATTTTGGCTAACAATGTCTATTTTTAATGATAAATTGTTTTAATTATATTAAAATACATATTGTTTGGTCGTTTCTGTTTAAAGTTACGTAACAAAACACAGTTTATCTAATTTGTTCTTACTTGTTTACGCTAGAACTTTTTAAACAAGCAATGTAAACTTTTATTTTATTAAAATACTTAAGTTCTAAAGACTTATTAAGCATAATTAGAAAAGAAAGAGATATTTTTAAAACTAAAAATTATTACAGTTTAGTTTAAGTTTTATTAAATAAATTCATACTAAAAGAATTATGATTACTGTATAATCTCTATTAATGATTCATTAAAACATTTACATGTATATCAAAATGGCTTACTTTTTATAATGCTATTTTTATACCTGTATTAGCTAATTTGTTTAGTCTGAAAAAATCTAATTTCTTCACGTACTGTATTAACGTATTTATATTTAAAAATATATTATTTATAAATATATATAAAATATGAAAAGTAATTATAAAATTTTTGTTTAATTTTTTCAAATGGTGAGAGTTAAAACATTGTATCGTTTTTTGTTATCGATTTATATCATAACTGAAAGAGGGCGTTGTATAAGTGACAAAACGTAAAAGGGATGCGGTGAGAATTGACCTTCAGAACAAGGGCAATTGCTCTTGAGTTGACTTTTTTTTAGTTTTTAGTTAAGTACGAAAGGTGAAAGATGAAATCGGTAACAGTTTCTACCACACCTTACGATGATCAGAAACCGGGAACGAGTGGACTCAGGAAGAAAGTCAAAGTGTTTCAGAAACAGAATTACACGGAAAATTTTATACAGGCTACACTGTCTGCTATGGGAGATAAATTAATCGGTTCTACTCTAGTTGTAGGAGGTGACGGTAGATATTATGTTAAAGAAGCCATCGATTTAATCGCTAAGATTTCCGCGGCAAATAAGGTAAATTTGATATTTAGTATTTCATTCATAACAATATAATAGGTTCAGGGCCGGCTCTATGGTTGCTGGCGCCCTGGGCAAGCTGAACTTCGGCGCTTTTTTTAAGTATACAATAAAATCCCGTTTAACGCGAGGGATACGTTCCAAATAAACCAAGCGCTAAACGAAATAGCGTTAAACGAAGTCATCTTAACACGTAAATAATGAAGTACGTGAAACAGAACAGTGAATAAAAAATGTGTACACTATTTTTTAATTTTATTTTGTAACATGTATTATTACTAATATCGATTTGTATTCATAAATTATTCACGAAAATCGAAAATATAAGAATAGATAATATGTTTGTGATGAAGTTTCTTCCTCAATTGATACTTTGTTTTTTCGTTAAGAAGTCATCTAACGTCGTTTGCCTTTTCCTTTTTCTTCAATTCAGCAAGCAATCGTCGATACCGAGACATCGCATATATGACACTTCGTCTTGCCTTTGAACGTCTATCAAAATTTGGATCATTTTATATAACTGATCCATAATTTCCATAATAGTGGTTAAACTTGTTTTAAGAAAATCCGTTACAAGTTCCTTTTGCTCCTCTTCTTTTTTTTTTCATATTTTATGCCCTATTTCCAATCAGGGAGATTACTAAGGAGGTAGGGCCAATTCCAACCACGGGCTGCACCCACACCCGTGGAGGGAGGGGCCGGATGGTGAAGAACAGGTATCATCGGGATGGGCCAAGTACTCCGAAAAAATCCGGGACGCGATCCCGGGTCCTCCTGCGTGGTACACCGACAGCGTTACCACTCGACCATCCTGCTGCCTACTCCTCATCTTTAAAAACGCTTACTCTTGATAACCGATCATAAATATGAACTGTGACTCCAGCAAACTTTCGTACAGTATATACTATACTACACTGATATCAAACGCATCGTGAGAAGGATAGGATTATTAAAGCAACAGATTCGTGTGATTTCGGATTTATGTGAGTATAATGGTTTGAAAAACCGCGCCAAAGTGAATCAATAAAAAGTATAGAATTCGAAAAAAGCCACATTATATTGAAACAGCGTTAAGTGAGAATTACCTTACTGTAATTCATAAAGAAAAAACTAAAAATATAGTAATGAGATTATTACCTGGGTTATATTTTTAACAAACAATGAACAATAATATTGTTTTTATGAAGCAATATTTGAACAGTATGAACAATTAGCCTACTTAAAACATTTTTTTTCTAGACTAGCTCAGCAAATCTTTTCATGGAACTTTCTATATATTTTTTTCAATATCATTTTCTATAGACAAAATTGCGAAAGAATTCATTTTATCCTGAGTATGTTTTTATAAGCTTTAGTAAACTAAAACTTCTCTTGCCAGCGGCCACAGTAATAGATATTGTAAGATTATTCTTAATGCAACCCACAGATTTGGCATGACATCCAGTAACTTATTAGTGTTTATGAATGTAATTTATAATTTATATAGATGAAGTTCATCTATATAAATTCTAATAAAATTTCTAAGATGGGAAAAAAGCAAGTTGCTTTTTTCCATCTTAGAAACGTCAGATTGAAAAAATATTTTATTTTCACTTTTTCTTTTTTTTAGAAGATTCTTGATGGCGCCCCTAAGCATATGACGCGCCCCAGGCAACTGCCCGAGTTGCCAGTACCTTGAGCCGGCCCTGAATAGGTTTTTACTATATAGTCTATACTGTATTTGTATCAAGTAATCTATATAACTAGCGGTAACCTAATACTATATGTGAAAATCTAATGAATTTTAATTAAGTAGGATTTTTTTAAAATGTAAATGCGAGAAATTACTTTTTTCAATATATCAATACAGTATTTATAATTTTTAATAAGATTTAAAAATTGCATTTAATAGTTATCTGTATTAAAATATACCAATGATTATGAAAATTGTTAAAAGTTTAGTATAGAAAAAATGGGGGTATGATCCTTGTATGATTCAAAGGAGTGTCATTATGTCTTAGTCTAATGGATCATCTGATAAGATTCTATATACAGTACATACTATATTTTAATTTAGATCTGCATCTTATAAAATCTTGCTATGATTAATAATAATCAATCATAATAATAATTATACATATATTATTATATATTTATATAAATATATTGTTATTGATAAAAATCTAGAACCTTCTAGAATTTTGAATTCTAGATATTGTCATTCAAAATTCAACAATCATTCAAAAAAGTATATTAAAAAATTATAAGCAAATATTTTTAAATTACATACATTAGCATTTTGATTAAGTCTGTACATTTCATTCTCAAGAATATTTTCTAAAAATGTTCTTTCACTCAAGAACATTTTTAAAAAAAATGTTCTTTAGAATGAAATATACAGACTTAATCAGAACATTTAATGCACTACTAATTATTTGTTCATTCTAATTTTAAAAATTTCTTTACAGTTACAAATTCCTATGCAAATTATGATTTGAAGAAAATTTAGCTAAAGATGAAATCAACATTTTATTATTTTTTTCTATTAAGAAAAAATATAATTCAAATAATCAGAAGTGATGGTAAATCAGTTATATACTTGAAATTTATCATCAAAACAGATTAACTATAGAATACCAAACTAATATTAACAGATATATTTTTTAATAAGTACAAATTTGAATTAAATTATTGTAAAAATAATTTCTTTCATTGTGAATATAAAAATTTTGGTTTAAAATTTCAATATAAAAAATATCAAATGTTAATAGGAAGTATGACAAAATATTTATTCAAATTTCAAAAGTAATCCTTGATAATGTAATATACCATGTAAAATTGCTCAATAGAATTAAAAGTTAAGAAATGAAATGCAATTTTAATTTTGTAATTTAGTTTTAAGAAAATATATAAATTATGCTTAGTTTTGTATCTGAATATAAGTTTTATTATAAGTTAGGATCAAATTTGTGATAAAATTCAAATCTATGCACATTACACAAAGCTCTTATGATTTACTTAAATGTTGTTTATTTTGATGAATTTCATAACAAAATATATAGTTTTCTTGATTAAATGTTTAAATAATAATAATTTTTAAGAGTAAAGAGAACCCTGAACCTTTCCTTTTGAAAATTTTAAATATATCAAAAATGTGAATTCTATTTGATATATTGAATCATTAAAGTTTAAATTTTCTTATGTGAAATATCAAATATTATAAAAAATTCTATCTGATAAAAAACATCATAAATTAAAAACTGAATATATTTTCATTCATTAGTTGTCTTCCATTTTCCTGGAAGATGCATATTTTGTGGAATAAACAAAAATTATAATTGATATAGGTGAATGCATGTGCATTCCATCACCTAATTTGGTAGCATATGTATTACTTTTATCCATTATTATGCAGAATCTACAGAATAATTAATAATCTGACAAATGATGAAATTACACAAAATTAAATTCATAAAAAGCTAAAGTCATATTGCCTTTAGGTTTTCTGCATTCTTTATTAGTCTTCAATAACAAAGAATGCAGAAATAATAATAATGATAATTTATTTGCTTTAAGCATTTATTCTTAAAGAAAATAATTAGTTATTGATATATTGTATTCTATTAGCTAGGATGTTCATTGATGCCAATGCATTTCTGACCTATATTTTTGTCCTATTGACTATTTGGTAATATAATCATTTTTCTTAGTCAGTATAATGTCATGCAGTGTTATGTCATCTTTGTCATAAAATGTGTGTCCATTCATAATTCCATCATAGAGCATAGCTGTACAGATATATGTCAAAAAGACATTGGTATTAGATTGTGCTACGTATTGGATGGCACCATAAATGATATTGCATACTAGAGAATATTACCTTTTGGGATTTGTGATTGATTTGAAAATTATTACATCTAAGTATTAATAATGTTTCAGTCATAAAGTTTCTCAATTTTTGATGGACCAAATAATAGAAATAAGTTATAATCAGATACAAGTTGATATAAATATGCATACAGCTGTACATAAAAATTACAGCTGTTGGACATAGCAACAATTAACATAAAACATAAAAGTTACAGTTGTTAAACAAAAATATCTTTAAATTTTGAATGTTTAAAGCCAAAGAAAAAAGGAACAACTTAAAATTTTAGTTTTTTGGCATGCAGTTTATTACTTAAGTTTTCAACAGATAACAATAAACTTGCTTTTGTTTCATTCTTATTTAGAGATGACTTAGATAGGGGCTATTTGCTTGAATATACATATAGATCTGTAATCTTGTAGCATTGTTGAAGTTGAAGGTTATATGTTTGAAAATTTAATATAAATAATTTTTTCTTTAAATTTACAATTCTGAGATACCTTTAGATGTAAATAGTCACATTGTCTATAATTATTTGTAATCAGAACATTGTAAAATAGAAAAGAATATTAAAAGTTTTGAAATTATACATCAATGAAAGTTACTTTTAATATAGTTTTATTTAATAATTATGAAAATATTTAAAGATAACATGAGAGAGGAGGCAAGTTGAAACTGGCTGAGGATGCTGAAATTTTGGAGGTGCCATAAACAAAGAGAATGAAGTCTCATTGCATCATTTTGCTGTTAAATAATTTCAGTTATTAAATTGGTCACTATATTCTGAGCCAGTACTAAAAATATAAAATCATTTTTGTTATATAATATTCTTTGATATTATACAAAATTTTCTTAATTTTAATATAAAAATTACTTACTTTCTTTTAGGTCAGAAAACTTATTATAGGTCAAAATGGCATTCTCTCAACACCTGCAACCTCATGTATAATTAGAAAAAGACACACTGATGGAGGAATCATTCTTACTGCTAGTCATAATCCTGGAGGTCCTAATGAAGATTTTGGAATTAAATTTAACATTGAAAATGGAGGTTTGTTTTTATTATTTTCCAAATTAAATAAATTTATACTTTTATTAGTTTACTTTAATATAAATTTTAAGCTGTTAAAAATGTAATTAATTTTTTAGGACCTGCACCAACTGGTGTAACTTCAAAAATATTTGAAATAAGTAAAAATATTAAAGAATATAAAATTTGCCCTGATTTAAAAGTTGACATAACTAAAATTAGTGAAGAAAATATGGAAGTTGATGGATCACCTTTTACAGTAGAAGTAATAGATTCTGTACAAGATTATCTTGATTTAATGAAAGAAATTTTTGATTTTCCAAAAATTAAAGAATATTTAGCCACTGGTTGTGATGGAAAACCATTTCCTATACTCATAAATTCTTTAAATGGAGGTAAGTTAATTATAATTAAATAGTGAAAAATATTTATAATCCATCTGTTTTTTAAAATGTATAATTAGTGATGGGACCTTATGCAAAAAGAGTTTTTTGTGATGAACTTGGAGCACCTGCCAATAGTGTTGTTAACTGTATTCCATTGGAAGATTTCGGAGGTCGGCATCCTGATCCAAATTTGACTTATGCAAAGGATCTAGTAGATGCTATGGCAACTGGCAATTATTGCTTTGGTGCAGCATTTGATGGTGATGGTGTAAGTAAACTATGCTATTGAATTTAGTATATTTTTTAATATTAATTTTATTTTAAATTTCAGTTGCATTTCTAATGAAAATGATATTTTAATAAATTTTTTTCTCTCTAAGGATCGCAACATGCTTTTAGGTCACAAGGCATTTTTTGTAACTCCATCAGATTCTTTAGCAGTACTTGCTGCTAACTTAGATTGCATTCCATATTTTCAAAAGACAGGTGTAAAAGGATATGCTCGTAGCATGCCAACAGCTGGAGCAGTTGATAAGTAAGATTTTGCTGTATATAAATAAGTACTAATGATATTTTTTATTGAATAATTTTTTTAACAGGGTTGCTGCAAAAACAGGTAAAGAATGCTTTGAAACACCTACTGGATGGAAATTTTTTGGTAATTTGCTTGATGCAGGAAGAATATCAATATGTGGAGAAGAAAGTTTTGGAACTGGTTCTGACCATATTAGGTTAGTAAACGAATTGCATAGAAAAAATAAATTGTTGAATTTAATTTTAATTTTGATTGAATTTTGTATTTTAGAGAAAAGGATGGTTGTTGGGCTGCTCTTGCTTGGTTATCAGTTCTCTCAGATCGTAAAAAAAGTGTAGAACAGATGTGCGTTGATCATTGGGAAAAATATGGAAGAACGTTTTTTACTAGGTTTGTGCAAAAAATTTTAATCTTCATTATAGTGTTAGTAATATTATAATAGTGTAAAAATGTATCAGAAATAATTATAATACACAGAAGTCTTGATTTATTGAAGATATATTCCTAAAATTGTGACACACCGTGAAATAACAAATCAAAAAAAATTTTTTTCCATTTATTAAAAATAATAAAAGTTAAGATAAGTACTTGAATTTCATATTTGAACTTAATATACTTTATTTTGATAACAAAATTAAGAGCAAATAATAACATCTGAAATAAAAATATTCTTTATTAAGACAGTGCATCTAACAAAAGCATAATAAATCATCTAAAAAAGTAAACTTCAAATAATATGGATGTATTGCTTGTATCTTCAAATTTTAACTGCATAAAATAATTACTGAGCCTAATTTATAAATGATAAAATAAAATATATTAAGTCTTTTTTCAATTAGTATTAGATTAATGATGTAAGAATCTTTTGAGCCAAATTGTGCCAGGCACTGGATAAAAATTTTAAATATGATATAAGCAATTATAAATTAAAAAATAATATAAAAGTAAAATAACAGTAAATGAAAATTAGAATGTCAGAAAAGATAAATTTAATTGTGATGTAAAAGGTCACAATTAAAAGAAACAATAACAAAGTATACTTGAAAACACTGTCAAAAGCCAGCTAACAACAAATGCAAAATATTTTATAAAGTAGATTTAGAATTATTAATACATTTAGTCCCATACCCTATGTGTGAGGGTTCAGTTTTATAGAAACTTATGCATATAATAATTTGTAAGAATATAGTTAAATATAAAAAAAATTTATATTTAATAAAATATAAAAAATTTGTAAGAATGAAGTTTAAGAAGCTATATGAAATAATAGATTATGTTCCATGTTTGGATAAAATGAAATTTATGGGTAACTTTTATATTTCAATAACTTTTATGTTATATTTTTTTATTTAATATTCTTTTTGATTGTACAAAAATATTTGAAACACTGGGCTAATATTTGGCTCTATGAATATTTTTTATGAAATTAATGAAAAAAAGTGTCACTAATATTAGTTTTCTTTATTAAAATATAAATAAAAACAACAAATTAATATTTTGAAAATTTATAATGTTTTTTCATACATTTTATAAAAAGAGTATAAATTTCTTATTAAACTATGATATAATTTTCATATCCAGATAAATTCATAAAAGTGGTATAACTAGATAAATAAGTATTAGATTGGTTCTTAAGAACTGTTTGAGATATTCAGTTTTTCAAGATGCTAAATAAAAGTAGACAGTTTAGAATCTTTATTGTTTTATGTTAATAGAATTTGCATTGACTGCTTGTTTTATCAGATGATTAAGCTATATGATAATTTCGAATGAAATAAGAAATATATTCAAGTTTAAAGAAGACTATAGAAATTCTGCTTATTGGAATATTTCCATACAATAGAGAAGGAATTTTACATTCTTTATTGGAGGAAAAACAAGAGTCACTTCACCTATGTTAAAATTTCAATTTGACAATATTACTATGTAATTGCCTATGAATATTTGAATTCTAAACCTCAATTTATGTATATGTTACAGGACAAACCCAAATTCAGAAAATACTAGAATTTTCTAATCAAAACGAGAACTACCTAACACTTGTCAGACATTGTAGTATTTCCTAGGCCAAACTCAAAATGCCGAGCATTTCTTATTCAAAGTCCAGAATTTCTAATTTTTCCTAGTCAAAACCTAAAGTGGCAAACAGTTAAAACAAAAGCCTTCATTTCTCATGTATTCCTGCTCAGAGTTTGATATTTGTCAGCAGAAATTCATTTCTTTATAGAATATCTACAAAGATAAATAAATCTCATTGAGGAAGGCTGCAATCTGCACCAGTGGAAGTACATAAGGCTAAATCTGCTTTCAATTCTCAAAGCATTATGTATCTAAATTATGTTTGTACAAAAAAAATAACATTTTGTGTAATTCTAAATACTACAAAAGCCTGCCTTGCAAAAATAAATAAGAGATACCTAGTTATGTTTTACAAATTTTTTAAATTATTTACTTCGTATTTAATGTTGAACTTCAACTAATAAAAATATTAAAATATTTGTCTATAAAAAACAAAAAATTGTCAATTTCAGTTCTTTAAAGTCAACCATGTAATAATGAAGAGAGTTAGCTCTTGTTTTCAATTTGTCTTATTTCATTTTCTCAATAGAAACTAGCAAAATTTTATTACTTGATAGGAAATAACAATTTCCTATCAAATAATAAAAATATGCATTATGTTCATTATAATAATATTTTTAATCAATTAATCAATAATTTTTGTATTCACAGTATTACTGTAAATACAAAAATAGAAATCATAACTAGGTACTACTTATTTATTTTTGCAAGTAGGATTTTGTGGCATTTAGAATTACACAAAATAATTTAAATACACAATGCTTCATGCATTTAAAGCAGATTTAACACTATGTACATACATACTTCCACTGATGCAGATTGCAGCCTTCCTCCATGAGATTTGTTTAACTTTGAGGCTATTCTGTAAAGAAAGGAATTTCTGTTGGAAAATATCGAATTCTGAGTGGGAATATATGAGAAATGAAGATTTTTGTTTGAACTGTTTGCCACTTCGGGTTTTAACTAGGAAAAACTAGAAATTCCAGACTTTGAATAAGAAATATTCAGCATTTCGTGTTTGGCCTAGGAAATATTAGAATATCTGACAAGAATTAGGACATTCACGTTTTGACTAGGAAATTCTAGTATTTCCTGAATTTGGGTTTGTCCTGTCAAATTGTAAAACGTTTAAACAGATCTACATTGATTTAAATGAAAGATTGAATTTTTTCCATATGTAAAGAATTTTGAGAAGAAAAAATATTCTGCATATGTATTCAAATTTGCACTCACAGACTAAAGTGTATTTTATGCTTAAAATTCTATTTCAATAATAGACGATTATTTGAAATTCTAAATGACAAAACAAATTTATAATTGATCTTCAATTAATTTATAGGCTGATTTTTAATTTTTTTTAACCATTCAAAAATTAAAATGGATATTTCATGTACTATATTCACTGTGATTGTCATAAGGTTGATTTCTTTTGTATTAAGTAAAACATTTTTTAAATTTATAGCAGGAGGAAATAATTTAATCGTATATCTTGCAAAATGTGTTTCAGCAAATTAAGAATTTAAGATCTGAAAATAACATCCAAAATAGATCATACTCTAATTATTTTGGAAAAATTATCTATTGCATATAGAAATCGTTATTGCTCTGTTATGATACTTTTCAATTATTTCATATATTTGTATACAATGTAATAATATAAAATATCAAAGAAAGAATTTTGAAGTTTATGATTAATGTATATGAATTTGCACTAATACAATTTTTGTCTAAAATTCAGTGGGAAATTCTTTTAAATCTTAGTATTGTTGACACTATCTATATAGTTTCAAAATAAATATATAATTAAAATATCATGCCCCAACTACAAAATTAATCTGTGGTGTAACCATCACTACTACCATCTTTTCTTTTCCCCACACAAATAACTGAATTAAATGGCTTTATTTTCAGAGCTTGATGTGCCACCAAACATTTTGGCAACGTTATTTGTATTGTGGTAAGTAGGAGGCCAGGAATGATTTGTATAACTAAAAAAATTCATTGGATTAAAATATCTGTAATCCAATGAATTTTTTTTTTTTGTAAGAATATGTGAACAATGTTTGATTTCCAGTTTAAATGATTACAGAAACAGTCATTAGAATACAGTAAGACCCTGATTAACACTGTTTCGATATAACATGATTTTTTCAAATTCTATATTTTTTATCGATTCACTTTGCCGCAGTTTTTCAAACTGTTATACACATATAAATCCAAAATCAAACGAACTTTTTGCTTTGATACTCCCATGCCATCTAGCAGTATTTGATATTAGTGCAGTGCTGCACATACAAAAGTCTCCTATGGAACTTGCAACAAATTTTTTCAAAACAAGTTTAGCCACTATTATGGAAATTATGAATCACTTTATATAAAATGATCCAAGTTTTGATAGATTCAAAGGCAAGACGAAGTGTCATGGATGCTTAGTCTCGCTATCGACAATTGCTTGCTGAATGAAAGAGGAAAAGGCAGATGACTTTTTAATGAAAAAACAAAAAGTGTCAAATGAGGAAGAACCTTCTTTATCACAAACATAAATTATTTAATACTAATATGTAGGATCTTCCACTTAGAAAACAAGATTATACTTAAAAACAAGCACTAGTTTAAAGTGGAAAAATTAAATAATTAATAAATTATTTAATTTTTCCACTTTAAACTAGTGCTTGTTTTTAAGTATAATCTTGTTTTCTAAGTGGAAGATCCTACATATTAGTATTAAATAATTTATGTTTGTGTATTATTTACTTGAATACAGTGGGTGATTGGTTAATGAATATAATCCGTTCAGTGAATGTTCATTACTCAAATTGTTTGTTAACTGATCATCGATTTACCATAGAATTTTATGGGAATTTGATTAATTCATTCTGGAGACCCCAAAAAAATACATAGTAAGAAATTATATAATTTTTTATGTTTATCTAAATGTAATAACAATAATATATACATACACAGTCTTGCATTTTTATCTATCAAGTTTATTTTCCATTTGTGGGATGTTAAAGAATCTTTTCAATATCAATTGCTTTTCTCTCTTCTTCAGGATTTTTCAGAAGTGATTAATAGCATCTGTGTTAGAGATCTCTAATCTTATTGACCTTAACTTGGTATGGGTGCCAGTGATAGAGATCCCCAAGCCTATTGACCTAAATCTGGTATGGGTGCCATTCTTTGTAGAGATTCCCAAGCCTATTGACCTCAACCTTATATGGGTGCCATTCTAAAACCAAAAAATTGTAAAATCTCTCTCTTGCTTTCTTTAATAAATCTTTGATTTGTTTTAAGTTGTCTCTGAGTTCATTTTAATCAGGAAAACTACTGTTCTCCCATCCTTACCCATAAGTCCATGAACGCACAAGGCCTTAACTCTGTCATTCCGTTAGATTAGTTAAGTTGTTATATCCTTGTGGAATATTTTTATCTGGTGGTGAGCACTTATTGAGCCTATCATAAGCTGGCCAACACCTATGATTGAAGATTGGGGTACAATGGGCCGGCCCCAGACTCCTCCTGAAAAATTGGAGGTGTGGGACCAGGATTTAAACCAGATCTTCCAAGGTGGTAAGCCCCAGCTTTACCATGGGCCTTCTGGCTGACCCCTCATTCCATCAGTCCATAAGTTCCACAATTTGTTGTGAGATGTTCGTTATCCAATTTGTTCATAATTTGAACTGTTTGTTATCCAATTTGTTCATAATCCAAACTGTTTAACTGATCATCCACTGTATTTTTAATTTTCATAAATGATTTATGAATACAAATCTATATTATCAATAAAATATGTTTATAATTAATGTAACACAATAATAATAATACATGTTACAAAATAAAATAAATGGTTTGTATATTTTCTTATTCACTGTCCTGTTTCACCTATCTCCATTATTTGTGTGAAGATGACCCTCATTTAGCACTTGATTTTTTTGGAACGTATCCCTCATGTTAAACAGGATCTTATTGTATCAATAAAATTTATTAAATAAATGACACCCAGTTTTAAATTTGGAGAATAAATATATATATATATAATATATATGAGTACAATTGATTATTCATAAAGATTTAAACTCCATAATTCTTCGAAATGTTATTATACAGAATGTGCTAATAATTGCTGTTTAATACAGATATGATTATGAAAATTGTGAAACTGATCCAAGCAACAAAATGATCAGTATGCTTCAAGATTATGTAAAAGATGGTAGTCTAAAAGGAAAGTCATTTACTGAAGAGGGAAAATCTTATACTATTGATAAAGTAGATGATTTTGAGTACAAAGATCCAATAGATGGATCTGTGACTACAAATCAGGTATGAATATTTGATTTTACTAAAATCATATTTTAAGTTATAAATAATAATTCTTTTTTTTTTTTATTTCAGGGTATAAGAATTATATTTACTGATGGATCTAGAATTGTCTTTCGTCTTAGTGGCACAGGTAGTAGTGGTGCTACAATTCGTATGTATGTTGATTCTCATGAATCTGATCCAGCTAAACATAAGCTTAGTGCTCAGGTATGCTACTTGTATTTAATGATTTTTTTGACTAAACATAATATAATAATATCTGTTATATTGTAAATTTCAGGAATTACTGAAACCTCTTATAAAAATAGCACTTAACATATCAAAATTACAAGAACTAACAGGAAGAACAGGACCTACAGTTATTACATAATGAAAATTTGGCTAGATGATTTAAGATTGAACTGTTGTGCCATAAATTCCCCCTTCCAAAGTTCTGATCTAGGTGTGTTTAAATGTAAAATTTATAAAAAAAAAACTTTTTATATAAATTAATATAAAATTTAGAAAAATAATTGTTGGAAAAAATTGTAATATACTGATTGTTAAAGAAAATTGAAAAAATTATACTAGAAATTCAAAGATCATAGTTATGTAATTATGTATAATATTTCTTTGGTATGTACATACACTATAATATTTCCTTTGCAAGAATTAAGCATAGTCGTATTAAAATATTGTAAATAAAAGACCATTAAATATAATGGTCCAAATTTAAAACTGCCATTACAACTACACCTATCTAAAAGATAAACAACCAGCAGCTACTGCCCAGTGAATGTTTTATTGCAAATCAAAAATGTAAAGTCCTTTAAAAGTACTAGCATTGTTTCAAAATTGTAAATTAATAATTTCCCCCTTTTTTTCTTTTTGCTCTGTGCTTATAGTAACAAACAAGATGTAAACAATGGGCAAATGTAAATTTTAAATCTTATTGCTGTAACACAAATGCTTATTATTAAAATATTTTGAATTAGTCTGTCTCTCCTGAAAATATTTACATATAAATCAGATTAGACTTACTTGACAAATCAGTTGTAAATAATTAAAACCATTTGTTCTTTCTATAAATATCCATATATACATTTTGAGAAACTTCATTTTTTATTAATTTTCACTAATTCTGAAATCAAAATTTTTATGCTTAGCATTATAGTCTGTTAGCAATGATTTTAAACTTTTCATGTGTGCTTTATAAAAAGTGTTAATATTTTCAAAAAATATATATCAAAGTTATCAAGTATATATTCTTGAATATTGCATTTTTAAAAGATAATTATCCCAAAAATGTTAACAATCAATTAATTTCTGCTATTTTACAACTTTATTATTTTTGAACTATTTGCCTGCCTCATTGATTTATTCTATTTTCAAAAATATTGGATGTGAAAATATCAATTTATATAATGAACTTAAAAATTAATTTTGAAATTATTTAAATAGGAATATAAATAATAAATGGAAATTTTGTATTCCATTTATGCATTTTTATGTAAGAACAATGAAACAAATTACCATACTTTCTATGGAAAAAATGAATTACGGGTATATACTGTTGCATTGCAATGAAATGTACAATTTTGTCATATAATGATGAATGACATGATAGGAATATAAATAATAAATGGAAATTTTGTATTCCATTAATGCATTTTTATGTAAGAATAATGAAACAAATTACCATACTTTCTATGGAAAAGATGAATTACCGGTATATACTGTTGCATTGCAATGAAATGTACAATTTTGTCATATAATGATGAATGACATGTTTTCTAATTCTCATAAACTTAGTAAAATGATGATATGAATTTTTTCATACTTCCTGTGGGGGGAAATTTGATTGAAGAATAAATTATTAACAAATAATTATAAATCCAAGATGCATAATTATTAGTTTGGATAAATTTCATTTAAATTCTCTTATACAAACTTAGTAAAATGATGATGTGAATTTTTTCATGCTTCCTGTGGGGGGAAATTTGATTGAAGAATAAATTATTAACAAATGATTATAAATCCAAGATGCATAATTATTAGTTTGGATAAATTTCATTTAAATTCTCTTATTTATATTCGGAATATACTAATGAAAACATTGATTTATATCTTACGATCAATAATAAAGTTTGATATTTGCACCAAAGATAAATACTGAAATTTCATGCAATCAATAATACAGAACTTAAAAATTACTGAAAATGCAATTTATTACAGTACTCCCCGGTTATGACGTGGGTTTGTAGAGTAATCCGATCCCGCAAACCTCGTTATTCTTTAATCGTCTAAAAACTTCTAATTTTACGTTATTAAGCGCGATAAACATAGCTGGGCATTTGGCATTTTTTAATAATAACTAATAACGTACCGGTAATGTAAATGTTCTTAATTTGTCGTTTAGTTTTTGCGGTAGCTTTTGACGTAAATTATATGAAAATTAAAAAGCATCGTAAATTTTGTCCAAAAACTGAATTATGGACAAATATTAAGCGCGATAAACATAGCTGAGCATTTGGCATTTTTTAATAATAACTAATAAGAACTTTTACATTACCGTATCGGTAATGTAAAAGTGTACCGGTAATGTACTTGTCGTTTACGTCAAAAGCTACCGCAAAAACTAGAATTATATGAAAATTAAAAAGCATCGTAAATTTTGTCCAAAAACTGAATTATGGACAAAATATATAAAACAGCGAAACATAGCTGGTTGGCTGATGTGTGGATTTTTTTTTTTTTGCATTCAAATCATTGATATCAATTTCTATAAACAGAGTATCATTAAAATAGTCTAATCCTCACATTTCCGGACAGCCAAAATTTTTAATCGTTATTTATTTAATTATTACTGTAGTTCCTCTAAAAAGACAAAATCTATAATCTAGTAAATGGCCGAATAGAGTATCATTAAATTAGTCTAATCCTCAGATTTCCGGACAGCCAAAATTTTTAATCGTTATTAATTTAATTATTACTGTAGTTCCTCTAAAAAGACAAAATCTATAATCTAGTAAATGGCCGCCCCATCGTTGTGATTTGCTGTACAGTCAATCGGGCGAACTTTGGATCACTTTTTAGCTTTTTTTCAAAATTTGACCATCTAAATACACTTGAAAACAATTCATGTTCATTGAAGTTATGCCTTTTATATAAATTGTAAAGGGAATTTGTATTATTTAGCAATGACAAGCTATTTTATAGCCGGTCAAAGTTACCTTTAGAATTGGACAACTTTGGACCACGTGTTAAAAATCAACTGTAATTTATTTATTTCTGCAAATTTGAAGTCCAGAACAACTGTGAACCACATTTAGAATCTAACAAATATGATTATGAGAAAAAAATTGCCTTAGCTAGCTGCATACAGAAATTTTTTAATATATTATGTAGGGTACATTTTTGTTACTGTTAAAAAAACTGTAATTTCATTACGATAACTTTATTTAATCTATTTTTACTATCAATAAAAAACTTCTTCATGGTGTTTTGTCCCTGAAACCGTTATTTTTGCCCACTTGAAGAATTAAACTTAGATGCAAAATAAACTAAATGAAAATGTCATGTAATAAATAAGAATTAAGATAACGTAAATAAGAAATATTTTATGTATTATATTAATATAGTAAAATATTTATATAAACAAAATTATTATATGTTTTATATTACCACTAATTACTGGGAAAAAATCACAGAAAAAAATTACTCTTCATACTTATAAAAATTTCAAAGTTTCTCGCATAATACCGTGGCCTACCATAACGAGTTATGTTGCTTTTATATTTTATAATCTAATTTTTATATAAAATTTACTTTTCAGTTATTTTGACTAGCATTCATCTAATATATGAATAAAATATACTAATTGTGCGAAAATAATGCACTGACTTGAAAATAAATGAAATTAAACCAGCAGGTTAACCACTCGCCCGGTCCGAAGTTGCCCGTAATTCAGACATTTTTCAACGTGTGTGCGAATTTCTCTTTATAACAATATATTTATAATGTCAAGCACATTAGTTTCATAAGATTACTAATACTTAGACAGTAAGAATCAACTCTATACAGTTATTTAGTACATTTCTAAGCCGTAGATATCTGCAATTTCAAAATGAATATACCGTTTGACAAACGTGTTTTTCAATAGGTGTTTTTGTGAAGCCTGGTGAGAGTTTTGTGAAGTATTCTGGGTCTTAAACTAATCAACAGACGGTAGTAATATAACTTTTGTACGTTATAAAAAAATTAGTGAGGCTATATCTAATTTGTAAAAAGTACAAACAAAGAAATAATGCATATTTACAGGGTGGTCCAAAGTTACCCCCGCTGGTCCAAAGTTCGCCCGATTGACTGTACGAGCTGGGAGCTTTTCTATTGATACTCCAAGGTTATAAAATTAAATCACGAGATTTCCGCTCATTTATACAAGCGGGTAATATCTAGTTTTTACAGTTTATAACAAAATAATAGGAATTTAAATAGATGCTAATAATTCTTATTTTCTGAGCTGGGAGCTTTTCTATTGATACTCCAATGTTATAAAATTAAATCACGAGATTTCCGCTCATTTATACGAGCGGGTAATATCTAGTTTTACAGTTTATAACAAAATAATAGGAATTTAAATAGATGCTAATAATTCTTATTTTCTGATAATAAATTTCAAAATATATTTGAAAAATATTAAATTTTTTTTATATTGCAAAAATAGCTTTTTTTTATTAACCAAAAGTAGATGGACAGTAAATTTATAGTCGAAAATAACGAAATGTTGATGATTTGAAAAATTGCATCAGGAACGCATTTCAAGAAATTAATACACAAAAATACTTGTGCAAAAATATTTGTCGAATCGTGATTTTTTTTATTAACCAAAAGTAGATGGACAGTAAATTTACAGTCGAAAATAACGAAATGTTGGTGATTTGAAAAATTGCATCAGAAACGCATTTCAAGAAATTAATACACAAAAATACTTGTGCAAAAATATTTGTCGAATCGTGAAAGATAGGCTGTGTTCGAAGTATAAAGACTACTACTGTCAAGACTGTTTCTATACACAGTGTTAATCTTAAGTATTCTCAGTCAGAGTAGTCTTATCACTTTCAGTCAACATTATAAATTATGATAAAACTATTTAAATACAATAAATATATATGTATATTAAATGATATATAATTATATCGATGATGTATCTATTTTTTAACTTTTTTAGATTTTATGCAAATTAATAAACTTATTATATGAAAATAAATTT
>AYEL01069205.1:0-40016 GCA_000484575.1 Olivierus martensii
ATCAAATAAAATTTTAATATTATAACAAATATAAAAAATAATAAATGCAATATAATAATTTATTTAAATATTTTCATAATCTGAAATAAGCCATGTAGTCGCGAATTGCTACAGTCTCCATTTTTTGATCAGTAGATCACATAGATATACCATATGAATGTGGTCTTTGTCGAAGCAATCTCCGCAGATCACATGGAGCTCTAAATACTTCGAACAGGTCTGAATATGGCGGAACTTCCGGTGAACTGATCAAATCGGTCCACGAAGTATTCTTTATCGGCACTTCGAACACGGCCATAGAATTCAAAGTTTTGTAAAAAGTGATGGACAACAGTTTGAGCACCTGCGTTGATAAAATTTTCAGTGTTTGTATTGTATTATTGTATACAATAAAATATAATTGTAAATGTAATAATTGTTTATCAAAATTTAATTATATTAATCAATATAATTGTATATGTAATCTCAAAATAAATCTTATCATTTACTGTCCACCTATTTTTGGTTCACCCGGTATATACTGTATATATACACTGACGGAAAAAAAATCCCAACACCAAGAAAGACTTGTGTTAGATAAACAAAATTTGGTAGGCGTGTTTATACATCTGAAAGATGACATCGATTCAAATTTCGCGCTTTGAGTTCTATATTTTAAAATAATAAAATATCCTTTATTATTTAAATGACTTTGGAAATATTAATACTGGTCCTAATGTCTTGAAAAATTATAAAATTTTTACATTCAAGAAAAAATACACAACTAACTGAGAGGCGCTGTGGTACTGAAATTTCCTTGTTTTTAGCTAAGTGTCCCATCTGTATTAGTAATCTGTCTCTCACAGTTTCATAATACCAAATGAAAAGGCGCTAAATACGGCATAAATCACAAAATAATTGGTTTAACGCTCGTATTAGAAAATGACCAAAAAATTATGTATATATTTATTGGCGCGGGACCCATAGTATATGCTACTTTTGCTGTTACGTTAATCCGGCTCTGGGTGACACCACTTGCACCATTGTAGCTATGCCACTGTCGTGGTATAAACGACAGTGCTATATCGGGGGGGCACTCTATTATAAATTTTAATGGAATGATTGAAGCATATCATCTTTAACTTTGATTATAATTAAATCATTTTACAAATGCTTTTAATTTAGGGGTAATTATTATTGAAGTACTCGGTATTAATGTCAAATACAAAGTATTGACTAATAAATAATCATTCAGCCAAGTAATTATTATATAGCATAAATTTTGCAGGTATAAGCAAGCCTGATAGTGAAAATTTATTTTCAACCGATAATTCAGGTAAAAGGCGATCTTATTCAAGTGCTACATATCCAGATTTTAAAATAGCATAGATTCAATATACTCTACTGATATAATATGAGAGGTATTTTTCTATCAGTAATAGTATAATATGGAATTTTAATTTTATATTATAGTATTAGTGAGATCATGTGCTTAATTATTCATAAATTATAATTTCTTGGAATTAAAAAATTATTGTTCCACATAAATCTGACTTTCATATTTTCAAATCTCATCTATAACTCATAGATATCACTTATTATAGTAATACGAATTGATTTTGATCAATTTTAAAATACATAATTCTCTAACACAGCACAGCGGTGTTCAACCCATTGATCGCGGAGCGATTTTTGATCGATCTCTTATTTATTCCTCCTTACAAATTTAATTAAAACTGAAAGCATAATTTATCATTATTTGTATTATTTTTTAATTCTCTTTAAGTGTATTATTATTGTTTATTTATGTTTCGTTAAAATTGTCAAATCAATAATTTTCTTATCATTTAGAAGTATACACAGGCCAACGATCGCGGAGCGATTTTTGATTGATCTCTTATTCCTCCTTACAAATTTAATTAAAACTGAAAGCATAATTTATCATTATTTGTATTATTTTTTCTCTTTAAGTGTATTATTATTGTTTATTTACGTTTCGTTAAAATTGTCAAATCAATAATTTTCTTATCATTTAGAAGTATACACAGGCCAAATTTATACTTTTGGAGGCCCTAGGCTCAACAGGATTATGAGGCCCCAAAATAACAAATCTATTTCAATTTAAATTATGATTTAATATTTAAAAATAAGTACTTTATTTTGTAATTATAACTGGGCTGTTTTTTATACTGCTGTTTGTGAGAAGTTTTAAAATGTGGCCCCAGCTTGCACCTAATGAGCCTTATGATAAATGTGGCCTGAATATACACATGAAAAGTTTCTATTATTAACTGATATTGCGCAAAAAATTCTGTCCTGTTTCGGATGGACATACTCGTCAGAATTCACTTTTTCAAATATGTACGTCATAAAAAATCAAGAAACCAAATCACAAGTGACAATTCACAGAAGTGACCAATCAGATAATGATTGACATGATTATCTGATTGGCCACTTCTTATCAACTTGACTATGAAAGCATTGCAAGCTCCAAACAATGATTAAAAAAATTAATATGAAATTTGGCAATCAACATTTCTTGTAACTTATGAGTTTGTAATCAATCTGTTGTTTTTCTAACTTTAGTTATGGCTAATCAGATAATCATTGACATGATTATCTGATTGGCCACTTCTTATAAACTTGACTATGAAAGCATTGCAAGCTCCAAACAATGCCAAATTTCATATTAATTTTTTTAATAAATCAACATTTCTTGTAACTTATGAGTTTGTAATCAATCTGTTGTTTTTCTAACTTTAGTTTTTCAAAATAGAGAGAAAAATATTTTATTCCAATATATTTGTTGAATTAAAATAATTAAACATGATAAATTTTTAAATATACAAATAAAGTTTTTAGGGCTGGGAGAGTGGGTCCTCTGAAATAAGTGAGCCCATTTAACTGCATAGTTGTATGTAATCAGATGTCAGGTTGGGGGAACGTGATCTATGTAAGAGAGTGATCCCCGAATAACTTACTTGTTAGTATAGAAAAGTAGCTTGTATAACTTATATTTTCCATAAGTTTTTTCTTTCCTGAGATAGAGCATAGCTAGTGTGGTCATAAATTCTCTCATATAAGTTTGCCATATAACTTTTTATATTTAAGAATAAATTCATCTACACATTTATTAAATAATATACCTGTATACTGGTATTCCTCAATTTATGTATATCTGTAAATTCGACTTTACATAAAATATTTTCCATAAGTTTTTTCTTTCCTGAGACAGAGCATAGCTAAAGTGGTCATAAATTCTCTCATATAAGTTTGCCATATAACTTTTTATATTTAAGAATAAATTTAATAATTCTTCAGGATATTAAAGATGTATATAAATTAAAAATTAGATTGGTAACTCAAAGATGTCTCCTCTTGCTTCGATGCATTCGCGTAATCTCTTTGACCATTTGTTTATTGCTTTATGCAAACTTTCTAAAGGAAATTTCTGTCATTTCTTTTTACTGGATAATTCTCTCAATCTGAAGAAAGTCCTTCAGATTGTCGACACTGCTAAGGAATCTTGCATAATCTCTAGCTGTAATCTAGTGAATTCAGATCTAAAGATTCAGTGGGTTATTCCTCACTGGAGATGATATTGGGAACATGCTGGGTTAGCCATCTCTGCATAACTTTGGCATTGTGTGACCTTGTATTGTTGGAAGGATCAGTTAATATGGTTGAAACTATATGAACTAATCCTTCCAATCAGCTCTCCATTTTCCTCCATGCAGTCCTTTGCATTCACTTTCATTCCTTGCAGTACAAAGTGCAACTTTTCAATCTGAAGAAAATCCTTCTTCAGATTGTCGACACTGCTAAGGAATGTTGCATAATTTCTAGCTGTAATCTAGTGAATTCAGATCTAAAGATTCAGTAGGCTATTCCTCACTGGAGATATTGGGAACATGCTGGGTTAGCCATCTCTGCATAACTTTGGCTTTGTGTGACCTTGTATTGTTGGAAGGATCAGTTGATATAGTTGAAACTATATGAACTAATCCTTCCAATCAGCTCTACATTTTCCTCCATGCAGTCCTTTGCATTCACTTTCATTCCTTGCAGTACAAAGTGCAACTTTGCCTTTCTATGCTAACTGATTCCACACCACACCATCACTGGCTTGTGGGTTTTAGTATGTTTTCCAAACCTTTGGGGATCTCTTCTCTAGACTTCCCATTTAACTGATTCCACACCACACCATCACTAACGCAGGCTTGTGGGTTTTAGTATGTTTTCCAAACCTTTGGGGATCTCTTCTCTAGACTTCCCATATCTTTTAGCAACTTAAAAATTTTGCATGTTCTCTTTCTTATTAAATGCAGCTGCAAAATTGCATTCCAACGAGATTGTTTTTGCGACATTTTTTTCTATTGAAGATTCTGGTAAAATTTTATTATTTACAAGACGATAACATAGCAACAAAGGCACGTGCACATATGGCCTGCATCATTCTCGTGGTGTTTAGAGCTTTTTGAATTTTGTGCAGGAATTTATCACACTAGATGAACACCTATTGTATTTGTAAGTTACAAATTCAATCATGGTTTACACATTTTAAAATTCATTTTACTTGATTTATTAATATTTTATATATCTTTTGTTGATCTTAAATATCATATTACTGATATGATATTGTTATATGAATCATCATCTCCCTTCCAATTAGGGAACAATATTGTACCATAATGTAATATATGTACATAATAGTCCATAGCCTTGGTAAATTTTTGCTTCAGAATTTTTGTTAAAAAATTATCTTTTTGATTTATGCAAAATTCAAGTTATGCAAAAAACGTTGACACTAATTATTTGCCTAAGCTATATATCTGTAATAAATATAATAATAAAAAACCTGTAAATTTGCCAATAAATGATATAAATCGTATGTGAAAAAAATATAGATTAAAAAAATGATTATTTTGCTCCATTAATCATCTGCCACTGAATCTATCCTTGTTAATATATCTCTAGGATATTAACAAAGATAAATTGATTAACTTTTGGATAAGTACAATAATCTTTTAAAATAACATTATGAATTTTCAGGAAAAATTAGTTTTTTTTTAATTAATTGTTACACATTATTTTATAAAATATTTTTATTTAATTACTTTTATACAAAACTGTATATTATAAAGTTAGTAATATATTATATTTCTATAAAACGATCAGCATCTTGTAAAACTTGATTTTTAAGTTTACCTATAGAAAAGGAAGAAAAAAGTTAAAACCATTAATATTATGCAAGCATAGATATAAAGATATAAGAGAATATTTTCACTAATTCTTACAGTTATCAGCCACTTGCTGTCCTCTACCAATAACTGAATCTTTAAAATCACAGTCTTTTCCTATATGAGTATTGCTACATATTATACTTCCTTGAATACATGATCTAAAAATTATAAATCAAAGAATTAATATATGAATTATATATTATAAATCAAAAGTCAATATATGAATTTTCTATATTTTATGATAAATTTTAAAGAATCATACCCTTCTTCAATAATTACATGATCCATAATAACAGAATTGATAATTTTTATTTTCTCTTTTAACTGACAATTTGATCCTATAACTGATTTCTTCACTGAAACTTTATCTGCAATTGTTGTATGCTCACCAATAATACAATCATTCTAAAAGAAAAGAATTCTTTAAATATTTAAATAACATCTTAATTATAAAAATAGTGTACTTACATTTAACTTATGAGATTGATATGGTGTTATTAATGGCTTTGATATATTTGTTAATTTACTTGACAGAATTGATAAATACTTGGAAATCTAATGTTAAAAATATTATTTCAATTTGTTGAATGCTAACATTAAATAATAGTTTAAAAAAATCTTACCTGTCGATTAATTTCTGCATAAGCTGCTAAAGTATTGACTCTCATAAATAAATTATTTTTTGTAATATGAGCATAACAAGAAATTAATGTTTTGTTTTCAGTACCAAACTTATCTGATAATCTGTAGATAAGATCATTTATCTGATCTTCTTTTACATAACTATAAATATCTTTAAAAAATTTGATTGTTAATAATTTAATTAAAGAAAATAAACAATCTTCAAAATAAACTAACCTTTTTCAACATTTAAAGATGCTACTGAGGATGTCATATTTTGTACATTGATTTCTTTATTTTGTTTCAATTTCTTTTGCTTTTTCACAAGTAATGGAAGTAATTCACCTTTTAATGTAGAAATATTTCTAAAAATAAAAAATACATCTAAAAATAACACACTTGTTTTCAAACTCTACTTTATTTCAAACTTACTCATTATTAGCAATATACTCCACTATCCATTTTTTCATTATATACACATGTCCATCCATTAAATTGCTGTACACATGAATTACTGGATTCCTATTTTAAATAAACTTTTAACTATTACTATTATTCAAAAATTCTATTTTAATAATTTGATTTAAGAAAGAATATAAATATCGTATATACTCGTGTATAAGCCGAAGTTTTTTCCCAAAAAAAAATTTCTGAAGTGGGGGGTCGGCTTATACACGGATCAAAAACAAATCAACTTTTTTTTTGGCTGGAGAAATTGAAGTAATAAGCAAAGCCATATCTTATAGAACGTCTCCTGAAGATGGGAAGGAAATTTTGCAATAATTCATTTAATATGATACCAGGTAAAATTTTATCTTACCCCAATGCGATCGAGCATGTTGCGCCGCCAACTCCAACCTGCGACTATATACCGTAATCAGATAGGCAATGCTACGCTGCCCAATACAATGCAACAACTCTACAATCAATTAAGAATCTTACCTAGGATTCATATTTGAGTGGAAAAATATATATTTATTTTTCATTATTATTAATTAAGAATGTTTTAATTCCATTCGCTAGTAATCGAAAAATACTTTTATATTTAACTCTTCGATGATTTAATTAAAATAGATTAAAAAGTAACTAAAATAATATTTAAAATAACAAAAAAGTAATAATTATTTAAAATCTGTACTGAAAAATAACTTTAGTCTATCAAAAAAGTTCGTCGTAAGCAAAATCAAAACTCCGAAATCGCAAGCTTAACGTCTAGAAATCATGTTGTACACGTCATCCTAATGGTGTATGTCATCATTTGAGTGATCCACTCATTTTAAAATACGATCAAAGATTTGATTAAATATAACTCAACTCAACTATAGGGAAAACGAAACTTCGAATGGTCATTTTGGGAGTCGTGACGTAGAAGTATTCTAATGGAATTTTTACTGTGATAATATGAATTTGTTTAGAAAAGAAAACAGTTATTCAATAACAACAATAAAAAAATATATTTTTATGTAAATTATAAAATTTTATTACAATTCATTAACTTGATATTTTCTGAAGCTACGTCATCCTAATAATAATGTCATACACAGACATCAATCTCGTTTCGGAGTAAAATAAAATTTTACTTTACCTGTTACGATCGAGCGCGTCACGCCGCTGAATCCAACCTGGACTTATATAATGCATTAGATAAGCAACGCCGCACTGCCTGATGCGTCGCAATGCAGAAATCCTCAACAATAATCCAAGAATCTTATATAGGCACGCTGCGTTTGATGACCTTAGCTGGATTATTGTCGAGAATTTCTGCGTCGCGGTGCATAAGGCAGTGCAAAATCTTCTATCTGATGCACTTATACAAACGCAAGTTGGCGACATGATGCACTCAATCGCTTTGGGTAAAGTAAAATTTTACCTTTTAAATTGATATATTGGTGTTTGTATTATAATAATTTATTTTATATGTATACATTTAAAGTTTTAATAAAATATTTATTTTGGCAAATAGCATTAATATATCAGTAACTAAAAATCAAAGATCACGTAATTTATTGATTTCAAATTTTTATTGAATTTTAAGCGCTAAAGTCGGGGGGTAGGCTTATACAGGGGTTGCGCATTTTTACCGATTTTCAAACTGTGAAGTCGGGGGTTCGGCTTATATTCGAGTATATACGGTAATTAAATAAATAATTTGATTAGAATTAAGAAAAGCATATGTTCTCTCAATTACATAAGACATAAAATACTTTTGTAAATGTAAAAATGAAATTTATGCAAACTTTTTATATTAAAAAAAAATTATTTATTGCATGTAGTTCATTCAGTGATGAGATATATAATAAAATAGTGTAATATGATGCATATATACAAAATTTGCCATATTACAATAGTTAATGTGACAATAATTGTACTATTAGTAATTAATAATCAACAGTAATGTTAACAATTATTACAATAGTGTCATAATCATTGTTATGACACTATAATGGTATATAAAATTACATTTATATTTATTAAATGAAATAGAAGGCATATTCAGAAATTTAACTATTTCAAAAATGATGGATGAAGGAAAATTAACCATTTCAAGATGAAGGATAGAAAAAAGGAATTCTGACAGAAGTATTGCAGATCTCTATTAGGAAAAAAATCACACTAATAGAAAAAGATATAAAATTACAGCACCATAGAGTTGTAATTTTCTAAAATTACAATCCTATGGTGCTGTAATTTTTCTAAAATTATTCAAGTCAACTAAAATAATCAAATTTAGCCAATAAAAATAAAATTTTTATAATTATCAGATTAAAAAAAAGTAAATTTTTAACATACTTTTTCAACAGTGATACTCTTATAGGTATTTCTTGATCAAAATCAGCTTCAGAATTCAATAACAAAAGTTTCCCATTTAAATTATCTATTCCAATAATATCTTTTTCTGAAAACAAAATGTATATGTTAAAAATTTATCATTTAGATTTGATTTCTAATCTATTTACATTTTACCTTCCTGATGTTTTCCTTTATAACCTGGTGTAGGTGCTTCTTTTAATGACGGTGGAATGCTAGAAAGCAAAATTGTTAATGTGGCATCATGTGCTCTAAATATGTCTGCCAGTTCACATAGAGGAAAGTCAGTCACTAAATCACATGTTATCACAATAATATCATTCTAAAATAGAAATTATTTAAAATTTTTATATGATAAATATAAGTAAATGAATATCAGAGTTGTATATACATATATTAACATTCAATACAGTATTTAAAAAAATCTGATCTTAATACCATAAACCATTTTATCTATTCTTTACATTGCTGTTGTTTTATATATGAAATAACAATCTGACTTGATATTCTTTGTGATTTAAACATTAAATGGCACTTTTAACATTTAAATACAGGCAGGCCTCTATTAGTGCGAATAATGAGTTTCACAAATTTCTCGCACTATTCGAAGTATTAACTCTATGTAAAATATGGTAATTGGTTCTTGCTTTGTGAGATTCCGGCCATTAGCCAACCTCACGATGAATAACTACAATACTAACTGTTTAAGAAATATTTATTTTCATATTTTACATCGTTGTTCATCATCTAAATTAATAACTTACCAGGAATAAGAGTGCACAATCTTACAATGGGTGAGATAGTGTATGAATTCTATTCCCCACTAATAGGAACTCAATATATGATTATTACATATGACATTAACCTTGAATAATTTTTTATAAATTGTGTTATATTAAACTTATCTATAAAAAAAAAAAAAGATATTTTTCTTAAGGCACTCTTCTGTAAATCAAACCAAGCATCTAATTTAATTCTGTTGGAGAATCTATATTATAATTAGTCAAATGTGGCTGGCTGGAGTTCCTTTTTCGGACGAACCACTGTACCGATTTCTATAAATAGGGTATCATTAGTATAATTTTCGGATGTCTGCGACAACAGATCTTTTTTTTTTTGGCGGCATCTAATTTTCAGATGTCTGCGACAACAGATCTTTTTTTTATTTGGCCATTTTTTAGGGTCCTAGGGACCCAATTGTTATGTACCGATTTCTATAAATAGGGTATCGTTAGAAAGGTCTGCACTGTACTGATTTCTATAAATAGGGTATCGTTAGAAAGGTCTAATTTTCGAATTCTATAAATAGGATATCGTTAGAAAGGTATAATTTTCGGATGTCTGCGACAACAGATTTCTTTTTTTATTTGGCCATTTTTTAGGGAATAGGGGACTAATTTTTATTTTATGAAAATAAATATCAATAGAAGGCGCTAAGTGTCAAAGAAAGGGGCAACAGATAATTTACCTGCATTACTATTATTAGATTTTTACAGAATTACTTAGCTAAAAGAATTATTACTGATTATGATACAGGATACTATTCAGCTAACATTTTCACACCTTATTTAACCTTTTCATTGAATGTTTTATTTTAAAGGAAATTTTATGTTGAATTTGCAGTTAAGCCTGCTCTACATCCATAATTACGATGGTGATATATTACATATCGCAAATGAAATTTGCTTATACAGATAGGCCTCGATTAGCGCGACTTCGATTAGCGCGACTTAAAAAATTGATACCGTTATTCGGTTAGCGTGAGAAAAGATTCGATTAGCGCGAGTTGTAAACACAGATCAATCTTACTGACAAAGCTCCTTTTATGATGTCAATTAACAAATTACCGTTAATTTTTTCGTATGTACTGTACTGCACTACATTGATATCAAACGCACTGTGAGACGGCATAAGAGTATCAATACTACAAATTCCTGCGATTTCGGATTTATATAAGAAAAACGATTTAAAAAACCACTCCAAAGTGAATCAATAAAAATATAGAATTCGGAAAAACCGCATTATATCGAAACAGCGTTAAACGGAGCAGCTTAAGCAGGGTCTTACTGTACAGGACTAGCATTAATAAAATTTTACAAACTTATGGGGCTGATATTGATTCAGAAAAATTTGTTGATGAAGTTAAACAATTTTTGATAATGATAAAGGAAGAAACTTTTTCAATTAAAAATATGTATAAATTTATAAATGATGGGTTTATGAAAGATGGGTTCTTAACCGGTGTTCCGCAAACGTGTTACAAGTGTTCTGCGAAATTATGGCGCTAAGGTCATTCAAGTAGGGCTACTTGATGACCTTAGCATACTCCGCAGTTGCATTTTATAATATAGATAAGATTCAATTTGCATTTTCGAATAAACTATTAAATAGGCTTCCCACAAAAGCACTCATATATGTGAGCTAAGACATCATATTTGTGTGAACTAGGCTTTTCAATATTAATGAACATTATTAAAAAACGCGAACGATATTAAGAATATTGTCGAAGAAATTAAAGTAGCTTTATCACATATTATCTGACTTTGCTCAAATCTGCAAAAGACAATTACCTCAGGCATCGCATTTTTTTTTGTTTTTTTTTCATATTTTACGCCCCTTTAGTAATCTCCCTGATTGGAAAATAGAGAGATTACTAAAGGGCGGGGCCAGTTCCAATCACGGGCTGCATCCACACCCGTGAAAGGGGGGCCGGATAGTGAAGGACGGGGATCACCGGGCCGGACCAGTACCCCAAAAAAACTTTTCATGAAATACCAGATCCGGGACGCGAATCCAGGCCCTCCTGCGTGGCACGCCAACAGCGTTGCCATTCGGCCTCTCAGGCATCGCATTAAACTTGATTTAAACATGTTCCATTTTCTAAAAGAGTTATTTACAGTTCTTAAGAATATATGTTTTTTTAATTAATTTCATTATTGAAAACACGGTGAAATTTTTTGTTTTTTATATTTTCCTTAAAAAATGCAAAGATATTTTTTCTGTACCAACGCATCTTATTATTCGAAGCAGTTTTTCGAAAATTTAACTTATTATAAAATTTGTAAACCATAAAAACGAAAAAAATTAAAGATCGATATAAGAATTGATTTAAAATCATACTAATTATCGATATAATTAATGATTACTGTATTTTGAAAATCACTGTAATCATTAAAAAACATAATAAATTCATTATAAAAATTGAAAAGTCGATGGACTATTATTGAAGATATAAATATATTTATTTATTTCATTTGTTCTATTATTTTTAAGAATTGTTTTGTAGATTAAAATTTTCATCTCCTATTATGCAGAACGGATCGTTAAATAAGAATTTACGTGACTAATATCTGTAAAGAATAACAGCTAAAATCTTCCAGTCGAAAATAGAAATTGAATTTCTCTTTCTCTCTCTCTTTCTCTGGCTTTGAACTTCGTGACCATCTTCATTTTGTGGAAGTGCTTTATTCTTAATATAAGGCAATGTACGAAAACAAGCGAAAATAATTTAATCAAAAGCGGGTCTAATTTTCGCAAAAAGAAATATTGATGTACTAAAAGGCGCCTATTACACGCATCCTCATTTCATGTTAGAGCTTCTATAATGGTGTATGACAGAGAAATGTGTTGTGTCAGCTTCTTAAAGAGCAGAAACCTTTTATGTCGATAAATTAATGAATGTATAGACAATAAAAGAAGATTGACAAAGATGATTTTTAACAGAATGGAAGAGCTATTAATAAAATTTCGATGAATTAGGAAGGAAACATACCAGTAGAAAACAGCGAGTTTTGAACAAATTAAATATTAAAAAAATAGACTAATAATTATAAATTTTATGATAATTAATGTTTATGAAGAAATTTTCCTCGCAAGCAATTAAAATAATGAAATATTGCCAAGTTCGGAATCTAAATTTTTAATATTTACAAACATAATAATAAATTAAAGTATATAAAAATTCGCATTTTATTCGAGAACTAATAGAAAATTTTAGAGAATTAATGATTTTTTTTTATTTTTGTAAAAAAATGGAAGAAAAAAAATTGATTCAATTTTGATTTTTCAAGTTTTGTTATTTTCTTAAAAAATAAAATTAGAAACAAAAACATCAGTAAAAAAAAAATAATTTTAAAACAACAATAACAACAACAAAATATATTAGACATATAAACAATTACACATTCGTTTTCGGGCAGACTGCAGCACTAAATGACGTCTTGTTTATTAAATGGCTTAAAACAAAGCATTCCCATTAGATGAGCGAACAAATTCAATTTACTCGATACGGAAATACTTTGATAAATGAAAACATCTTTTACCGCAACGCAATTAGAAAAAAAAAGTCATCATCTACCAGCATATTAAAAAATAGTCATCTGAGATGGCGGTCATGTTTCATCCCAACAGCTTACACAGGTAGCGTGTCTGCAGCATATTTATTCCTAAGCAGCTCTCATACCCAGAGGTTTGAGGGGGGCAAGAAGTGGTGACAGGAAAGTAACGGCGATGTCTCAATTTTGCTGCTGTCAACTTGATGCATCGAGAGCGCATTGTAATTCCAAGCGACGCCCCCTAGCGTGTGTTACTGGCGTAAATAAATCATTGCTAGCTCCCTTGGATTGATTAGCACATTCTATAACCGTTCAAAGAGAAAATAAAGTAAGTTCCGATCGATACAGTTCCTCTTGATCTCTTTGTTATGTCTCTCGCTCTCTTCGTTACTATTCATCCAAAGATGCTGCGGATAGCAATAAGTTCACCGCTAAATAGATCATCTTTCTATTCTTTCTCCGTCTCTCTCTGTTGTTGTTTTTTTTCTTCTTCTTCTGACGTTATGTTTCAGAAATGTTACCGATTTAATGCTTAAAACGATTGTGGACCAGTTGCGTGTTACTAGTAAATTTGTGAAGCATAAGTCTTTTAACATGAATCAATTTAACTTGGTATTATATAACCTAAAGTGTTTCCGGTAGCGTTGTGGTAATAGAGAGGCGGACAGCAATTTGACAGAGTGAAAAATGTTGCTGATGTTCCGACTGAAGAGATTTGCTTCCCTATTAGCATGCAAAATGTTTTAGAAACGATACTTAATTATTAAAAATCGGATATTAAAGACGTTTTCTTTTCGCTTTAAACATTTTCTAAAATAAACTAATAATAAAAATCATAATTTGGATTTATTACGCAATTTTTTATTATTATTTTTTCATTCTCCCAATTTACTTCTCTTCTTTTGATTAACGCTAATCTGTAGGATTATCGTTAAAAAAATGAATTTTTAAATATTTTAAAACTTCATCGATTCTTTTACTCAGTCGATATATAGTATAATTATAAAAATTAATTTCTTTTTAAAGCAAAATTAGATTTAAACAAACGAGTTAATTAAGGTAATGTTTTTCTTTCGCTACTATCTGTTTTAATTTACGAATTAAACTCGCAGATTAATGTCGTATAATCTGTTTTTAATTAATACAATTATGCACTGAGATAATTAATACAATTTATGCTCCGTTCCCGTTTTTCTTGTACGTCTTATAAATCATCTTATTAAGTTGGGTGCATAATTATATTAATCAATTCTTACGCGTGTAATTTGTACGTCAACAACTAGCTAACTTTTGGACGATACTTTCGAAAGTTTAATATCCAACAACATTCAAGAAAATTGCGAACATTAACTTGGAGGCGACGGATTAGGATTGTATTCGGCCATTTCGACGAATGGTAGCAATTCGTACATTTAATATATATAGTAAATCATCAGCAAACTGCGATTGGATTGTTAAAACGAGCAATTTCCTTTACGACATAAAAGGGATAAGCAATAGTCCAATTCTGCTCTTCGTAACCATCCAAGTATAGTTCATATAATCCATTCGTGGTGTATTCGGCGGAAAATTTGATTAAAGCTATGTATCAATATATATATCATAAGAGAAAAGTAAAGCGATTAATATATATAAAAAAAAGAAGACTTAAAATCATCATCTCGATACTATACCAAACAATGTATTGGTTAGACCCACAGGTCCCGAAGGTGATAGGAGTGGCACCCATTGACAAATTAGTGCTAAAATAAATGATAACTAATGAACAGAAAGTGGTCTGACTAACACGTATGTTCACTTAGTTACCTAAATGTTTAATGTGTTCCAAAAGTTCGCTTTCTTGTACACCAGTCTTTAATTGAGTTTGGGTATTAGTTATTAAGAATCATTTAAAGTAATGGATACGCGTTAGATGTTTGAAACAAAAAGATGGCCATTAAGGCATAAATTTTCCCAAAAAAAGATTTGTTAAAGAATAAGAAAAATCACCTATTATTATACTTAATCCAAGGAAGAGGATAAAATAAATAAACTTTATTAAAAAATGTTTTTAATTCCGAAAATTATCAAAAGTATAACAAGAGATTACGACGAATTATTTTATATGATACACCCAAATCAACTATAATTAAAAATATATTAATTATTTATTATTTTAAAATAAATCAAACAATGCGTCAACGCATACACTGATTTGTAGTTCAACATAAACACATCATACATTTCATCCGAATACATGATAAAAGAAAAGATTTACATACAAGAAAATAATACATCCCACCATTATATCGTTACTGAAAATACTTAATACCCACCGAACTGATCTTTATCAAGTTAAAACAAATATTCAACAGTTCATACACTATAAAGAATCATGACATTCATTTTATCAAACGAATCATCCTTTATATAAATAAGATATAAATGATCAACAAATACAACAGAATTATAACTCCATTATCTCACCATAATTTGATCACAAATTCATAATGATACATTTTTCATCATGTCAATTAGACTACCATATAAGATTCAACTTGCTTAACATAATCTTTCAAAAATTTACCAAAATCATTATTATTTAAACTTAATATTTGAGTAGGGATAATATCTATTCTATTTACAATCCGATCAGGAAAAGACCGCCTGGTTATATTTAGTCGGCTATTTTGACAAAAAATCCATTTTCATTTTTCTAAGATTTTTTGTTGGAGGTTCAATTACAATATTTATTTCATCCCTGTTATTATGAATATAATAATACAAGAATTTTAAGTCATAATATAAAATAGTTTTAGTAACTGATGTATTAATTATCTTTTGTCTATCTACTATATCTACATAGCTTAAAATATATAAATTAACATAAGCGTAATTATCAAGAAAAATATTTTTTAATAAAAATAAGAAATTATTTTAATTAATAAAAAATAGAACGTATTAAATAGTTGTTTCTATATAAAATAGAAGAATTAGACTTATATAATTCAGTAATGGTAAACTAAACTAATTAGTGCAATAAATACTTTAACCTTCGTTAAAAATTTAATTTCACATTAGCGTTTAATAAAGATATATTTGATCTGCAAAGTCTTAAGAGACTAAATAATAATATTTAAGTATTTTCTGCTCTATATAATTTAACAGAAAAACAATTTTTTTCTTCCATTCATAAAAGTATTATTGTGTGTAATGTTAAGTTTCAATTATAAATGATAAAAATTTAACATTTCAAGTTGAAAGAATTTAGTAAATTAAAATAATCTAAATAGTGTTGGTAAATCATTAGTTTGATTTAAGTTTAAATAGAACATTTCTCTTAATTTTTAACAAAATTTAAACATTTAAATTACTTGCAATGTAACTTAATATAATATTCAGAATTTTTTTTGCATATTTTATATAACCTATGTAAACTTATTCTGATGTTAGTTGTTTTTAATTAAAATTTAATTTTATAAAATATTTCTTAATTTAGTTAAAGTTTGATAATCTTCTGTAGAAGAAGGAAAAAAAGAATCAATGTATTATTGAAAATTATTACAATTTTTATTTAAAATGTATTATAATTATCATTTAAAGATTTAAACAAAATCAATTTTCTTCCTGTATATTATAATATAATACATGACAAAAATAAAGCAGATCATATTAAGGATTATTACAGAAAATTTAGATACGTTAGCTTTTAGCAAATAAAAATTTAACATACTTTTATTTCTAAAAGCTCTCAGATAATCTGCTAATGACTTGAAACTATCATTAATAACTTCTTAATAGAATCTTGAGAGGTTTAATCTTCAAATTTAAAAATATATTAACAGTTTCATGTAATTTTGACATTTATATGCTAATGACTTGAAAATATCATTAATAACTTCTTAATAGACTCTTAAGAGGTTTAATCTTCAAATTTAAAAATATATTAACAGTTTCATGTAATTTTGACATTTATAATACAATTTTATTTTAATAAACTTTTGTATATTCTTATAATTTGTATAATACTATGGTTAGGCATATATATATATATTTTGAACAATTTGCAGTTTATTGTTTTTAAAGAATTTAATTGATTCACAGTTAATATTAGGATAATAATTACAAGTTATTCAATTTTCTTCATTTTATTTACATTATTATGGTAGTATTTAAAATATTTGTACTCAAATATTATTATTATGATTCCAGAAAATATTTTACGTTTATTAATATTAGATTTAATTTAAAATTAATAAAAGCCATATTTTAAACTAGTACACAATTTTAATATTTAATAAAAATATGCAGGGAACCATTAAGATTTTTAAAATCTTTATTTATTTTTCAGGATAACCATTGCATGAGGATCAAAATCCTGGGCGATTGTTATTATTGTGTTTCTGGTCTTCCAGTTTCCAGACCTAACCACGCATCCAACTGCGTCAGAATGGGTTTGGCTATGATTAAAGCAATCAGGTTTGCAGTTGAGATTTTTACATATTATTATTTCTCTATTTTTTTTTTTTTTTTTTTTTTAATCATCTTATACGTTTTTTTATTATTATTTCTTTTTTTTTTTTTTTTTTTTGTTTAATCATCTTATACGTTTTTGCCTCCAAACGTTTCCAATGAAGTTGTTCCATTGTATACATTGTAACAAGTTTTATATTGACTACTGTCCAGTATCTACTTTGTTAAAACCCAAACTTATCCAATGAGAAATCTAAGATTGGTTTTAACGATATCGATCGCCACTTCTCGATGAATGCCTTTGGTTTATGACAGAAATTCCGAAATGGAGAAGTTTTAATTAACGAAACAATTCTCAACCCAGTTAGTTGAAGCAACGTCACATTCTTCTTAGTCGGTACAGACATTAAAAGACTTGGATGTAATTAAAACTCTGCTGAAAAGTTTACTATCCATGGTCTACCACTTCTCAGTAATAGTTCAAAATTAAGTTCTGTCAACAACTTAAATTCTATTATTTTGCAGTCAGTTTTTGGTAATTTTCTAAACGATTCGTGTTTTCTTTAGCGTGGTTCGTGAGGCTACGGATGTTAATGTGGATATGAGGATTGGAGTTCATACCGGCGATGTGTTATGTGGAGTGTTAGGTCTTCGAAAATGGCAGTTTGATGTATGGTCTGATGATGTGACTTTAGCTAACCATATGGAATCTGGAGGAGTTCCTGGGTAAATTCTTTCAAAATAATTTGAATTTTTTATCTGTGAATGAAAAAACTGTTGAGTTTTATAAAAAAGAAGATGTAATTTCTTGTTTGGAATTTCCTCGAATCATTCATAAATAATAAGTTTCTTTTGATCATTCAGTCGAGTTCATATCACTAAAGCTACTTTGGAACAACTAGATGACCGTTTTGAAATTGAGCCAGGAGAAGGTCATCTGAGAGACCAATATCTGTCCGATCACCAAATTGAAACTTATCTTATTGTACCACCCAAAGTGAGTAATTTTTGTACCAATTTTATATGTGATATTAAAAAATAACGATATATTTATTTTAGGAAGATGACGATAAGGAACCTAGTCTCCAAAAGAGAGGAAGCTGTAGAGCTCGATCTTCTTCAAAAATGAATAAATGCATGGAAGGTTGGGGTGCAGATAAACCTTTTGCCAATATTTCCGAAACTACGTTGGCTAAAAACATCCGTTTGACTGTGAGTAATATCTAAAATTTTAAGAAATATAAGTTATAAGTTTGTGCTATTCGCATTTACTCATCTTTCTTATGAAAGAAATATCGGTTTTCCGAAAATAATTTCTTTCTTTCTTTTGTTATCATCATAAATCGCTTCTTTAGAGAAAAACGATATAATCACCGCTCGTTTGATTCTTTTCATAAACTCCTATTATTTAGAATTGATTCAGTATAATTATTTTTAAATGCTCTTTTACTATTTAATGTGGAAGTTTGAGTTTTATTATTTTTACAGAAAGCTTTTACTTACCAGTAAATTTACTGAGACGAGATTAAAAAGCAAAAACTACTAAATCTATTGACGAGTGGCATTCCCAATGGAATTTTCAAGATGTTTTCTTTTCTACTTTGATCAATATGACTAAGAATAGTTTTCCCCTTTCAGAGTCTGGCATTGATTGAGACCAATCTCCTACCTGGATCCGGTTCACTACTCAGTTGCAGGTAAAAATGCTGAAGTTTCATTTCTATATTATGTCAAATCTTTGAAGTTTTTTCATTAAAATAAATTCTTTAACATTAAAAGCAAAGGAAATTATCAGATAATTAAGAAAGATTTTGCTATGAAAAATTAACTTATATCTTATAAATATTTTTCAAGACAGTGCAAGCCTGCAGATGGATTAACTACAATCTTGCTTCGGTTTAGAGAAAATGATTTAGAATCTCAATATCACAATCAACACGATTCGCAATTTTCTTTGTATATGGGATGTGCATGTGTTTTATTTTTCTGTAGCGCAATTATTCAATTATTATTATATCCTATGTAAGTTGTTATATTACTTTTTATTCGTTATAAGAAGAAATTGCAAGTTAAATATGTTATCGTTTTTTATGTAGCACTTTAACGCTAATAGGTGTTCTTTTATCTACATTACTAATTATTGGAATGCTAACAACTGCGAGTTGGATATCACGTAAACAGGTTTGTATATTAAGAATACTAAGAACATAATATAACATAAAATATATATTTACATATTTTAATATAGAATTCTACTCATCATAATCAAGGTTCTTACGATTGTCCTACAGATGTTAGTACTAGCATCGTTTTGCGAATAATTTTCTTTTTAATATCTAACTCTGTGGTATTTGCAGCATGTTCTGTAAATGTGGTAAGATTTTAAAAGATTCCAATGAATAGTTTTGCATAATTATTTTTAATTGTTGCTATAATTTTATTAGATAACTTGCGGTGAAGCCAGCACACTACCAGTAACATATATAAGTAATTTTAGCAACATAACTATAGAAGTAGATCCTTGTCATTTTTCTCATGTAAGTTCTGATTTTTTTATGGTATTTTTCGATTGATTTATCTAACTTTTAATTTTTTATAGGGTCACTTATTTCCCACAATTTTAGCATTGATTAGCGTATCAGTTTTCTTAAAGATGTGGTTCCTTCTTAAACTTATAATTATGGTTATCGGTTTAGTTGTTTTTTCCACCATTTTCACTTTAGTCCGGCCCGATCTATTATTGAGACCCTTAGAAATAAACGGATCGTAAGTGGTTTAAAGTTATTATCAATTTAAAATATAAAATTATCGGAATATATTTCAGAAAGTGGATAGACAAATAAATTCAGTTATCTTTGTTATTAGAGAATCCATCAATATGCCTCTATCTGCATACATTATATTATCATTAACCGTTTTTTTAATCCTGTTACACGTTCTCGATAGACAGGTAAGGAAAATTTTATTATTTTTTGAATAATATTGAAATAATAATTAATTATGACACTTCTTAGACCGAAGCTACAGCCAGGGCAGATTTTTTATGGAGAAGTAAATTACGTGTGGAGCAAGATGATGTGGAAACAATGGGAAGCATAAATAAGATACTTTTAGAAAACATTCTTCCTGCTCACGTTGCCAAACATTTTTTAAACAATAATAGAAAAAGTGAGGTAGGTTGTACTAAATATTTTATTAAATTAGATGAAACTTGGAAAAAATAATTTAAATTAATATTTATATTATTAATAGAGAAAATCGCAAAAAATATTAAGAGATGAAAAAACACAAAACTTAAATATTTAAAAAGTACAATATTTTTATAAATGAAAAATTACTGTAATTTTATCTTTTTACAAATATCTTCATTTAGGAACATGAGATTTTACAGCTATGAAAAAATGATTGAATAAAATTCTATTTCTATTATTGAGAAAAATAACTTTCAATAAGATTGCTAAAAATAATTAATTCGTGTGAATGGAAAAAATTGCTATATATTTTTTTAAATCACTTTTATAGATTGTTTAAAAATAAAGCTCTGTATTCTTCTTTAAATGCAAATAAACAATCAGATCCATTTACTTCGGAAAAATTTTTCTAAGCTCTGCGAAATGTCTTTTATCAATGGAAGTTATATTAGGAGGAAAGAATACAAAAATTTAAAATTAAATAAATACGCGGCATTAAGGTATTTTAAATAATAAAAGAAAACGAATATAAACTAGTAAAATAAAAGAATTATAAAAAAATATATTTTAAACAATAATTAATCACCTAACAATCCCTAAATATGCTATCAATTAAAAGCTTCCACGATTTAAATAAATTTTCGCTATCTTTTTACGTTATTTGGTTTTTCGTTTTTAACTAATACTGTGTATGTGTGCTACTTTTAAGTGCTTCTTTATCAGTTGCTATCGGTTCGATAATTATCGCTTAATCCCAGAATCTTTCATTATCCTTGATATAAGCTGTTTCGGTCAAGAACACAGTTGTTTTAATGTCCGAATGTTGTTTCTCAGTTATCTTTAAGATTCCTTGCGTACATTCGATAAGTACGAACAATCCCATGTAATGATGTTTATAATGAGAACTTTATAGATTCCTTTACTTTTATCTTTGTATCTTTTATTTATCATTCCTTATAATCTTAAAAAAAAAAAGATTTTAGTTTGTTAAATAAATTTACACAAATTTTATTTTGAAATATATATATATATATATACAGTATATATATATATATATTCATATATATAATCTTATTCGTATCTATGTAGAGTATTTTCTTTTTTTTTATATTGATACCTTTGCCAGAGCTTTGTCCATTAAAGTCGATAAAACTGGTCAATTGATTGTAGTAGTAAAGGAAATAAAATAAAAGCTTCAAAGTTGCCTGGCATGAAACAAGACCATGATAAAAGAAAGATGGCTTTTTTTCAAATTAAGTTAAGAAAGCGCATCAAGTGTTATTTGTGGTATAGATTTAGATCATTAAATTTTACTTCTTTACATTGTTTACTAAGCAGAATTTTTCAGCATTCGTTATTTACTTCTCTGACTCAAAATTATGGCATGATATAATTTACCGATCATTAATCTTGTTGCAAAGGTAGTATTAACAATCAATATTACTCGAATTAATGACCGAAGTTTAAAAAAATCTGTACAAACAAACAATAAACTATATTATTATTTTATATTTTATTTTTGCACTATATCTAATATCTAATAAAAAATATAATAATAATCATTAATTGTTTATATCTTTTATATATATTTTATCCGTTTTTTAGGATTTATATCATGAAAGATATAGCAGTGTAGCAGTTATGTTTGCTTCTATACCTAATTATAAAGAATTTTATGACGAAAATGATATAAACAAGCAAGGTTTAGAATGTTTAAGGTTATTAAACGAAATTATATGCGATTTCGATAAGGTATGTTTCTAATTTTAATTGTAGAATACTAAAATTTAAGAAGTGATGTTAATATTAATCATATTTTCAGTTGCTATTGAAACCAAAATTTAGTGGAATTGAGAAGATTAAAACTATTGGTAGCACTTATATGGCTGCTGCCGGGTTGCAGCCCGGTAAAGAAGAATCAGGTGTATGTATATCTAAATTAAATATATATATTAGACCAAAATTAAACTTAGAATAATTAATTTAAAATTTCTATAACACAACTTAAGGCTAATAAGGTAAGATTTTAAACTGTAAATAAATTAAGATTAATCATCCGTCTCATCGTATGTTACCTAGCGCATCAAGTTTCGAGCAATACGATTCTTAGGAAATGTTAAATTGTATAAGAATCGTGTAGCGATAGTGGACCAATTAAAATTTTATATATTATCATCTTATTCCGCATGATTTAGTCAACATGGTGAGGTTCTAAAACTATGCTACGTACGTATGGTGAGGTTCTAAAACGTATGCGTAGAATGGAAAGAATAGTATCGCAAGTTATATAAGAAACACGATTCGCATCGCATTTTTATGCTGAGGTTCTAAAACGTGTGCGCTATGAATGGAAAGAATAGTATCGCAAGTTATATAAGAAACACGATTCGCATCGCATTTTTATAGGTAACATACGTGAGATTATAGAATTGTTTTTTCAGTATAAAGAAAATATATTTTTGCAGTCACGTGAACGTCAGAACGTAGTGACCCTTATAGAATTCGCCATAGCCTTGATGGCCCTTCTAGATCAAATTAATCGAGAATCTTTTCAGAGATTTCGCCTTCGGGTCGGTGAGTTCATATTCAAAAACGTTATTTATACATATGGATACATATTTTATTGTAAAAATAATGTATCTTATAGGTATTAATCACGGGCCCGTCATCGCTGGTGTCGTTGGAGCTCAAAAACCACAATACGACATATGGGGCAATACCGTTAACGTGGCCAGCAGAATGGACAGTTGCGGAGTAATGGGAAGAATACAGGTCAGTTTGGATGCAGTATGAAGTAAACAGTACAGGATAATTATGTTAGACTAATTATTTTACTTGCAGGTAACTGAAGATACAGCAAATACATTAATGAAGAATAATTATGATTGCGAATGTCGTGGTTCCATTTATGTTAAAGGAAAAGGAAATCTAACTACATAGTTTGTCAGGACAGCTTATGATAAAACAGAAGAATCTATCAGTAGGATATAATGTAGTGATGGAAAAAGAATTATTTTATTATATTGTAAAAATGTATTTTCGGCAGAGTCTCTCATCAAATTATTATTACTATTATAACGTGCATTGTTATAGAAATATAAAAAAAATATTAGTTGATGTTGTATTGAAATTTTGGAAAAGTGTTTTAGCCTGAAAATAATGTCATTATTTCTATAAGATTTTAATTTTTAATGGAACTCATAATTTATTTCACATTTTAATTTGCTTAATATATAAAATAAGCAGTTCCTATAATCTGTCAATCATTAATCTAGAGATAATTTTAATAATTTAAATCTATATGATTAGGGAAAAGAATACATATAGGCCTATATTTAATATTTGTTAAGAATTTGGATATGAGAACATTTAAATTAATTTATTTTTGATAAAATTATTTTTTTTAATCCTATGAAAGTTTTTAATTTTTATATAATGTCCTGATCCGTGATAAGATTGGTTTTATAAGGTAAGTTGTGTGTGAAGAATATAAGATATTTTTTGTAAAAATATCAGAAATGTACAAAGTTTATAACTGTAATAAATCAATGTACTTATGTAAATGTATTAAACGAATGTTTTAACTTATTTATTAAAAACTGATGTTAAAAAATAACACCATTTTCAAACACGTTATGATTGAAGAAAGAGAAATGTATTCAGACACTATATCCAGCGTTGGTCTACAAAATTAAAATTTTCTTTGTCTCTGTATAGATAAATTCAGTTTTTTAAATCGCATAGGATATTCAACTTCCGGATATATCTCGAAAATATTTGATAGTAAACTATTTAGTTGGAAAGATAACTTTAAGCCATAATGCTTTCTAGATTTAGCTATACGATAATAACCTTTGACTTTCTTGAAGCGGATCAGTCAGTTTTATAAATCTCTCTCGAATTTCTATGCCATTTATGTGTGTGGATATAAATAAAAGTTGTGCTTGCTTGGAACTTATCGTCAAGAATTTCATAAAAATCTATTCCAATTTCGTACACAACGTAGGAAGATTTTAAGATACTAGAGACAGGCTGATCTCCATGGAGATCAGTCTGTTACTCTTCCTTATCGACTCATCGTCCTGCAAATCCTTTCTCGTGATCTTTTTATTAAAGGCATTTACTTTTTTTTTTTCCTATATCGGGAGCTTTTGCAAACAGCGATAAGAGTAGAGTTACAACAGCGTAAATGTATACAATTACAATACTTGTCTCTGTATTTTTCACTACAACAAAAACCCCTATGTTCATTTAACCTTACAAATATCATCATTTCTCGTACTAAAGGAGAGGAAAAAAATATTTATCGAATGTTATTTATTTTCTAGAATGAAGAGTAATCTTAAGCGTAAAGTTGGTTTACAGCTTTAAACTTTGATCTTTTTGAAGTGGAGAGTATTTTTCTGCCTGCCGTGATTTATCAGCCTAGGGAAAATGAAGCTAATTGATTCTACCTTTGATGTCGTTAAATAATTTTTGAATAATTTTTTTTTATATTTGACTAAAACATTTCTTACTTTAATAAAAGATTTAATTTCAAACTGATGTTTAAGAATGCCGCGATTTAATGCCAGTAAACGTATTGATATTTTTATGATCAGTTTATATATTTGCGTGAAATTATTAAAATTAAAAAATAAAAATGAGCGGTTCTAGTATATCAACAAGCATATTTATTTAATTTAAAAAATAGTAATAAAACTACAGTTGATATCAAAATTCTTCACTTTTATAAATTAGACGGCGTTACTAGCAACCTAAATCGATATCTTTTCTCAGCTTTGCCAATTAGACGCATCCTGTCTTATTCTGTTAAGAAATTCGGAAATGCTTCATTCTGTAGAGTTCGACCGACGTAATTTTATTGTGAAGAAATGAGTGCATTTCGAAAAATAAGACCAACTTTATATAAAAATAAATCTTTGCAAATTTTGTATGGGAACAGTTGTGGAAATACTTTTTAAATATGTTGTAATGCAATAAGCATCAACGTTTTAAAAATGCGCAAACTAACCAGTCATTCAATTTTTTTTTTTTTTAATATTTCTCATATTTTATATATGATTAAAGTTTTTATATATTTTGAGCCAATACAATTCTTGAAATACATTATTATTATTATTATTCAATTTTTATATTATTGCTATTGTAACAAAACATAAAAAAATTAATATATTTTATACTATTATTATTTGGACTGCTTCTTATCTGGTTTTACTAACCGGATGAGAACCGAAAATTAACATTAATTTAAAGGTAAATTTAAAAATTTTAATTTGTAATATGTTTAATACTTTCTTGGTTTTTTTAAAAGAATTTTTTATGTAAATTTTTGCAGTTAACACTGGTTATAACTGAAGAGGGCACTGTGCCGAAATGCATTTTAATACCATGGTTGACTGCTTTATTCTGTTTCATTTTAATTAATTGATGTATTATTCGGGTTTAAATTAAAAAATTTTTTTTTTAATTTTTTGATAATTGTTTATTCGTTGCGATATAAAAAGATATACAAAAAAGGCTGTATTACAAGAAAGCCTATAAAATGTATTTAATCTAACATTAATTTGTTAATTGACATTTGTTAGTAAGACTAGTCTATGCTTACAACTAGCATTAATCGAATATTTGCTCGCACTAACTGAAAAACGGTATCATTTTTATAAGTCGCACTAATCGAATATCACATTATTCAAATTCGCACTAATCGAGGCCTACCTGTATTTTTGAATTTACTGAAGAATACAGAAAGTCCTCAACTTATAACAGGAGTTGGTTTTGAAGTCTGCCATCATAAATCAGAAGCTGAAAATACCAAAATTTATGGATTTCTCTCTTCTAATGTTTACTAAGACACTATACATTATCTTAATAATATAAAGAATACAAAACTATAAGAATCATACACAAAAAAAGGCACTTTCCATAATTCCTCTTATTGGATCAGGGACTAACCAATTCAATTATATTGATCAATAACAGGGTCAACTGTACTGAGTCTGTTATTGGTCAATACAATTGAATTATATGACAGTAATGATTAATGCATTTCATCACTGTCATACATATTTATGATTTATTTTCATAGATATGTTTCTGCAAATCTAGCATTGGTTAAATTTTCTATATTTTAATTATTTTATACTTAATCAAGAACTTTGATTATATTTTTAAAGCAATATAAAAATATATACTATAGTAAAAAAATAATAAAATTTAAACCCTTGATAATTTGCCTCATCAAAATACAGAAAAATTTGAAAAAAAGAATAAAAATTAAAGCTAGAGGAAAAGAGAGAATTTTAAATTTATGATTTAAATTAAATCATAAATTTAAAAAGCACAAATATATTAATTAAATTGAAAAGTTAGTTACATTATTATTGTATATGCTTATTTGTATATATTAAGAATATCAATCTCTTATTTCAGAATAATGGTATTGTCAAAAATATTTCCTTCCCAATCTCTTTTTTAGGATTTTGAAAATCTGACTTTCTTTCTTTTGATAACAATAATTCAGATTTTTATATCATTTTATAGTTTTAATATCAAGCATGTAGATGTATACAAATGTAAATATCATTCATTTTTACTTAACTTTTACTTTTATTCAGAAATATCAAAAATACAATTATAAATAATTCTGATATTTTATATAGGTGTAACATCTACTGCAATTGTCTGCAAATCATTTCCTGAGAAATTTCTTATCCAATTACTTAGGTTTGAGATGTTTTATATTGGTTAAATATGATAATTATTTGATGAACCAATCAGAGCAAATTATCTAAAATTATAATGGTTTTTGTATGAGAGAAATCATTTTTAGAGTTTTTCAAATTTATGTACATTTTTTTAAACAATTATACTAAATAATTACAATAATTCACAATAATTTTCCTACAATAATTCAGTTTTAAAAATTTTATAACATTTATTTTTATAAATGATTTGTAGCTCTAAATATCGATCGATTTATTTTTTTTTTCAAAAGATGTGCAACTAACAAAGTATTAATTAGTAAATAGTAGTTATTTTAATGGATGGCAAAATAATTGCAGATAAGAATTGTATAATCTTCGATGAAATATCCTCAATGATTACTTTTCTATATTAGCAAATAAAAAAAAAAAAAAATTCCATTTAAATATTTAATTAATTTTATTTTTAAATTTATTTATTTTTTTTATTTTTTTATTATTTAAAAAAATTAAAAAAAAAAAAAAAAAAATTCCATTGTTATAGAAATATATATAAAATAAACCCAAAAAAAATTTCTAAATTTTTTGATAAAAAATAAGAGAAATACGAATTTTTATAAATTTATGAATAATAATTAAGTTTAATTGCAAATGATTGTTGGCACATGAATGTTGTAAATTTCATAATTACTGGCAGTGAAAGGATTAAAGCTTGTTTATTTAAAACTTTTTAATAATAAAACAAGTTTTTTCAAATTCATTATGTTTTAATGAATTTTATGTGAAATTATATAATAATGCTAAAAGCTAAAAATTCAACATCTTTTTTACCTTGATTTTTGATTTAATGAAACGTAAACTGTCAGCAGTACCCCATTCTTCCTGACTTGGAATAGGAACAATATCCAATTTCATATCTAATCGGCCTGAAAGAGCATCATTTAAACTTTTCGTTTTTGCTGTTTCAGGTACAATAACAATTGCTTCTATAAAAAAAAATTTTTATTTAAAAACTTAAGAAATAAAAGTGATTAAAAATATCTGATTATAAAAGGATCAGTGAAAACAAGCAATATTAATTAATTTAAAAATTTAAAAAGTTGTTATATTTTGTTATAGGTATCCTTTCTACTATCTCTTAAAAGAAAAGTGTTCAATCAATGTATGCTCGCTACTCCTTATATCAAAATATGATTATTAATAAAGAAATATTGCAAACAACAAAAAATTTCAGAGAGAAGTATGGCAGTAATCACAAGAGACAAAAATCACAATGCAATGTATTAAAAAATAAATAAAATAATTTATGTAATAAAAATAAATGACAATGGATTGGACATACAACAAGAAATGATTGCAAATAAACAAAAAATTTTTAATTAAATTAAATTAAAATATAACATATAGATGTCCTCATTTTAAAATAACAGATTATAGAAAAAATGACAAATGGTACAGGAAAATGTTCCCCCCATAAAAATATTTGTAAATACAGAAATATAAGAGACAGACAACACACATACACATATACTGTATATATATATTGAAAGTTGATTAATTCTCAGTTTTATCACAAGTTGTTTTATGTATAAGTCATTGCTAAGAAATAATATGTTTATATATAAACATATTATTTCTTAGCAATGACTCTCACACACATGATTAATCAACTTTCAAAAGATTTATACTTTAAATCATGATTTTAACCTATTCTAATCAGTTGACTAATTTAACTGAATTCAGTGCTTTTATTGATTCCATTCCAAGAAAAATCTGAAAAAAATCTACTTTACTATGTTTTATAAATTATATTTCATGTTAATTGTTGGGGAAAAAAAATGTTAAAACTAAATTAATCACTTCAATAATCAATATTGTAAATGATTACAAAATTATTTCACTGAAATGATCAATATATTTTTATATTATAAATTTAAAATTAAGTCATCAATTTATAATTTACTATGCAATTAAGGAAAGACCCTTAAAACCAGTTCTTACTTCTTTTCTAATCAGTATTGTTTTATATGATTATTATCTAATATTACATAAAAATATATTACTACTAACTATTGAGCAAATTCTAAACTAAGTTTTCAATGTTATATTATGAAGACAGAAAAAAATCACTAAAAAATTAAAAAACTAAAACAATATACAGTAAGTCCTCATTTAACATTGTCTTACTTAACATTATTTTGTTCTTATGTCATTAGCAAATCTAAATTAATTAATTAAAAATTTAAAGATTTTAAGATAGTAAAATGGAATAAAGTTCTATTTTCTTATATTTCCCTGCATAAGAGACAGATCAACAAAGTGGAAAATTATAATAGCAGGTTGTAGAAAACCAGGCAATCACATTTTATATAAGCACTAAATGAAATATATATTATTAAATATCAACACTGTGTTAAGTTATATTGCAATATGACAATCAGTTGAACTGAGAAGTGGAAGTGTTTCAGCTTTCTAGCCAGATGAACAGTAATCAAATTAAAATCCCACTCCTTGGAAAATTTTTATGATGGATCTGGGCCAGTTAGTCTATCCCCTTCCTTTACAATCCAATTGATCTCCCTGGGTATAGAAAACATGGTAGGGCCTAGAATGACACTGCTATTAGCAAATTATTCAGAATTGACATTAAGAAAAGTTAATCATGGTCATAATTCTGTGAATTCTAAGGTGCTTTTATTAGAAAAAATTTTCTTCCCCATAAATCATGACATTTAACAGCTATGTAACATTTTTCAATTAAAATTTACAATTAAATCATGGTTATCATTTATATCATTCCACAGATGCGAGAGCACATGTTCATATGAGAACAATTCAAAAAATGCTACACACATTAGTTGAAGCCTGATTAATGTAACATAGTACAGTGGTACCTTGGTTAACCAAAACCATCATTATTCAAGGCGCGATTCCCCATAACATTTAATTGAAAATTGATTAATTTGTTCCAGCTCCTTCCCACAACCATAGTAAATATTAAAAATGCAGATAAAACTCATTTAAAATGTCCTAAAAATTTGGAAAATATAATTTATTTATTATATTTGCTACAAAAAAAATTTACATTAATAAAATGAATTGTTCATGAAAACAGTTTTTAATTATCAATCTTCACCAGAAGGACAATTGGGCTCACTCCGAAGTTTTTTGACAAACAAACCTGTAAACAATGATTAGCAGCTTATAGATTCAATGATTATTATACAGATAAGATTTGATACTGATTAGCAGTTTATAGATTCAACGATTATTATACAGATGAGATTTGATTTTGCCTTTATAGTGAATGAACAGCGACACGCACTCACAGATTTATTGTTTATATGAACTGTAGGATCTCGGGACAGACTTTTTTCTTCTAATGGAATCCGAAATTGCGACGTCACACCACTTGCAATATATAACACAAACAAACAATAGAATCAGACTTTACTCGCAGAATTTAAAATAATAATCGTCTAGAAATCATCTTTAAGAAACTAAAAACTAGTGAACTGTTGCACGCCTATATTTAATTAATTAAATAAATTTTTATATGGTTATAATTTTATTAATTTTAATAATGATATCGTCAGATTTGAATTGATTGTGACAAAAAAAAATAACAATTAACAACTGAACTAACGAATCACGTGATGTAATGATGAGCTGTTTTACAGAGCGCTATTTTGTCGGAAGTTCATATAATCAGGAGTTGTTAATCAAAATCTGTGTCGTTAACCAAGACATTTTTTTCTTACTGCCACTCGTCATTAACTAAGTATGTCGTTACCTGAGGCCATCATTAACCAAGGTACCACTGTAGTTTAATATAGCAAGAATTAAATAATTATAGATTAAATGCTCTGGTAATTTATAATTAGATAAATTAAAACAGCAAATAGTTGAGTATATCATTTCTTAGCAAATATATTCTATCAAGTCTGAGCTTCATATATGATGCATATATATATTAATGTAGTACTGAATTTAAACACTAATATTCACAAATAAATTCTTAATAAAACAATTCATTTTGTACTGATTCTCACCTTGAAATCCTGCTTGCTTCAATGTATAAAGAGGATAAAATATTAAAGGTAGATTTCCAACTGGAAGAAGAAATTTTGGACAACCTGATGTAATTTCCATCATTCTTGATCCTCTTCCAGCTGCCATCACAATTGCTTGAAACTCCATTTGAAATATACTAAAAACATAATTAATATTATTTAGAATAACTTCTACTGATAGAAATTTATTTTCAAATCATTAAAATGCATAATGATTATAATTAATACAAAAATATTTTAGTCAGAAAACAAATAGGATACTTAGTAGTAGAACCCATCAGCAGCATGACACAATTAGCATAGATCAAACAATAATGCTATATGGTATAAATTTTATGAAAGATCTGTGTTAAATTTTTTTGACTTTTTAAATGTGTTCACTTTTTCATGTGAATCACTAATTCAATAGAACCATCATTTAGAAATGGTGAAACTCAAATATTTTTAAAAACTCAAGTTCACAAGCTGTTAGTAAGATAAAATTCAGGAAAACTTGAGCTATCAAATCTTTTATTAATAAAAATTATTAATTAACAACAATACAATAAATATAACTATTATCATATTGAATAGTCTAGAGTTTCATTTTGTATGTGGCATAAGAGCTACCTACGCTAAACTGCACTAAATATAATGTTTATAGAAATAAAATAGTTGTAAAAGAGACTTCCTAAAAATAAATAAGATTAACAAATAACAAAAAACAGCACTCAAAATCGTTATGCACTATTGGACACTCAATGTCAACAACATTATACTGACAAAAAATGTAAATATAAAAATTAAATTTATAAAAAAAAAAAGGTAAAAAGCCATAACTAATATAAAAATATGCAAAAAAGAATATTCTATATAAAACACCAATATCCGATATAAAAAAAAAGGCAGAATAATTAAAATCCTTTACAAAAATGTTTAAAAGATTAAAATCAATGATCAAAATATAAGCTTTTGGCAATAAAATAATTGTCACTTGACTAAAATCTGCTTCATAATAAATGTACATTAATATAGATCACAAATTAATTGATCAAAAGATCCAAGAAGATTGAGAGAAATAACTGTTAGTACAATTGCCTCTCTCCTATTTCAAAAGTATCCTGATTTCAATGTTTAATAACTAGCCAAATCTCATAGGGCTTATATATCTGTCATTTATGACAGCACTGTGGCCATAACTACAAACAGCTTCTACTTAATCAAAGAATTCAAATTTTTTAGATCAGGAAAGAGTTGAACAATCATTGTGCAATGTCACTCTAATACTTACATCTTACAGGATAATTTATTTCAAAAAATAACATATAAATAAATTTAAAGAGATTTTTAAAGATAAAGCTCAAGACTACTTACATTGTGCAATGTCAATCTAATACTTACATCTTACAGGATAATTTATTTCAAAAAAATAACATATAAATAAATTTAAAGAGATTTTTAAAGATAAAGCTCAAGACTACTTTTTGACATGTTAAAGGATATTGTGAGTTTTGTAAACATTTCTGAGTACCGCGTAGGTTGATTTACTTCGATCCAAGCAAAAAATGAAAAAATCTGAAAAAAAAAAAATCGAAAACAGCATTCGACGCGATATTTATACTTGGATTTTGGTAATGAATTTTTTTATTTTGTATACTCCGATTGTATAATTTTGCTTTAAAATTTTGATAAATTATTAATGATACAATTAACTAAATTTTAATAAATTAATTAAATGGTAAATAAATTTTTTAGTAGCTGATAAACTAAAAGATAGATAATTCTTTCGTGATGACATCAAAATAAAATAAAAATCATATGATAATTTAAAAGTTGCATTAAATAAATTCTTGTAAAAGTACATCCAATTTATTAATTTTATCATCAGGATCAATTTTTGACAAAACCAAGGTCAAACAGATAATTTGATATTAAGATGGAGAATGACATACTTTCCGTATCATATCAAGAAAATATTTTGGAAAGGACGATTTAATTAAAGATTTTGAAACGTGTTTATGTTTACACCAAACACCATTCAATTATTGGAATGTAAGGCGTTTACATATTGAAGATACCCACGATTTTTTAATTATTTGTTGCATTAATGGTATAAAAACAGTCTTGGAAATGAATATTGAAAGAAAACTGTTACAGTTTATCTATATTTTATGCTGTTAAACTTAAAATTTCTATGCATTTTTTCTTTAAGATTTAACGTTGAAATGTTTTAATATTTTTAGTTAAACTATTGAATTTTTAATCCTGAAATTTACAGGATTAAAAATGAATATTAAGAAGTCCATTTTTCGTAGCTTTTATTTAAGATTTTTAAAAGTTAAAAATATTAAATCTAAGAGCAAAGGAAATCGAATTTACGAGATTTAACGTTGAAATGTTTTTAATATTTTTAGTTTAAACTATTGCATTTTTAATCCTGAAATTTACAGGATTAAAAATGAAATATTAAGAAGTCCATTTTTCGTAGCTTCTATTTAAGATTTTTAAAAGTTAAAAATATTAAATCTAAGAGCAAAGGAAATCGAATTTACATTCATTAATAAAAAATCTTATTCCACTTAATAGCGATCATTGACAACAATTTTCAAGTAAAATAGCAAACAATATAACTGTACTTATTATGGAAATGCTACTTAATTCATGACATAAAATTGAGTACAGTACAATCTACTGATTTAATATAGTCAAGAGTAATGAATGGTGCACACGTAAAGGTAATAAAGATAAAAATAGCATTTATTTTTGCATAATAACTGCTTAAATTATATTTGTTATTAAAATTTACTATTAATTAAAAAGTTTGTGCTCGAATGAAATTCTTGTCTTCTAATCTCTGATAATTAATTTTCGAATTAATATTTTGGCGTTAAAATGTTAAAAGAGCAACGTAGATAAGATGCCGTAAAAGCAGAATTTTATTCACATTTTTTGCGTGGTAATTTGCATTTTTATAGCTATTTATCGAGAATAATTATTTCTACCTCTTGAATTTAATTATTTAAATATCAGAATGTAATTATGAAGTATGATATTCGATAAAGGAAATGAAGTTCTAAGTATAACTTAATATTTTAACTAACTTAACGCATCACGCAGACTTAAACTAGTTAGAAACATGCTGGAAAGTTTTATTAATTTTTACAAAAATAAAATACAAATTTTATAATATTTATTTTATCAAGTTTTGGATTAAATTAATAAATAATTATTTTATTTATAAAAATTTGTTTTTCAAATCGATATATATTTTTTACTGCTTTAAATCTAAGTAATATAATCTAATCTGCCGAAAAATCGAGATATATTCAGAATGAAAAATGTTGTTAAAATTTTCTTCTAACAGGAATATTTTTCAAGAAATAAATCACATCGTTTAAAACTCAATTATTTAAATTTATGTGCGTGATTAATCGAACTTTTGTCATTTTGAAATATAAAGAGTGATTTTTATACTGATTTGAATCAGTATAAAAATCACTCTTTATATGTAATATTTGTAAAAACTGGAAACAGTTTTTACAAATATACTACATGTAGATTGTTGCAAAAGTCTGTTTTCTTTTTTAAAAGTAGAATCGGTGATAGAATTCTGTTATAAAATATACTGCTTTAAAAATAATTCATTTTACATATGAAACATTTCACTAAAAAAAGTTGAAATTTTTAAATTTCAAAAAAAGTATGAATTTAAAAATATACAATATATAAATATCTTCATTTTAATGCATTTTTAAAAGCTTTTATGAATAATAAGTTATGTAAAAGCCAATTTAAAATTTTTTTCAAATAAGTACAGATAATATTGTTCATACCGGAAAATAGTCTCAAACATATCAAGATTTTTTTAAATTTTGGCCCATAGCTGTTTGGTACTGTAATTAAAATTGAATGTTTTTAAGTTACTTTGTGTATAAGTTGACAAATAAAACAGATATTTATAATAATGAACTGATGCAATTAAAAAATTATCACATAAGTCCATTATTATAAAACATTATATATTTAAAATCCTTTTAAGTGATATAACTCAAGTATTACTGTGACAAATTGTTTTAAAGATATTGGTATTTCAATATTAAGAATAGCAAAATTGATAAACATATTTTGACTAATGTGAAATGATTTAATAGAATTTTAATGGTTTGTAATGTTTTATTCTCCGGCTATAAGTGGTGCCGTTATTTCAATATTAAGAATAGCAAAATTGATAAACGTATTTTGACTAATGTGGAATGATTTAATAGAATTTTAATGGTTTGTAATGTTTTATTCTCCGGCTATAAGTGGTGCCTCGCAATTCGGCAGTAATCTGTCGACGAAGTAATGCCGAATTGAAAAACAGTCAAGTTGCGGGACAATATTTCTCATATAAGACTATGCAAAATAGATTAATTTGTTATCGGTCCCTATCCCACTCCCCTAACGGGTGAGATGAGAGAGATACATTATATTATACTTTATTATGTGTGTTTTACTATTGTGTAACACACTAGTGCCGGATTAAGCTAGTGCGGGGCCTGTAGCATATGCTAAGAAAGAGGCCTTATATTATAAAAAAATAAAACATTAAAAATGTATGAACATATACATTTTTAATTTACTTAGTAATTATCATTATTAAAAATAACAACACAGTCAACATAAAATATCAATTTTTTTCTATATTTAGCATGAGCAAATTTGTTGATGATATAGGATGTATCCATTTCACACAGAATTTTATGTTGAGAGTCACACTAAGTCACCTTCTTATGCTCTTTCTCTCACAATTTCTTCATACCAAATGAAAAGACGCTAAATATGGCATAAATCACAAGATCATTGGTTTAACGCTCGTATTAGATCACCAAAAAATTATGTATATATTTATTGGCGCGGGTCCCTAAAAGCGCAGTGGCCCGTAGCAACACCCTAACACCCATAATCTTCTCTCTCTGTTGCAAAACGTTGCCACAGTTGTCCTAGGAACGCCATACTCGAGTTACATTTTAATTGTTCTACCTTTCTGCTCTTTATCTACAATTTTTTTTCTTCGTCTCTTTGCTCAATCGAGTGTTCTTCTTTTCGGAATTATTCCTCTGGTCAGTTCTCTTTGAACCCATCCTTACATTTCACTCAAAAAAATAATAATAATCACAAATTTTTTACTTTCTGAAAAATGTAGAATTGAAAAATTTTAAACAACACCAGCAAACACCAAAGTAGCCCAAAAAGAACTGACAAATAGCAAATGATATAGCAAACACTAAAGTAGCCCAAAAAGAACTGACAAATAGCGAATGACATCACCACAATTCCATGCACGCGCATGCGCTAACCCACGAAACTTAAATATCGAATTGTGAGGCACTACTATATTGTGAATTTTTAAAACATTTCAATCTTGTGGATTACTAAGTGGCGTAACTGTTGTAGGCTACCTATACTAACACAGACTGTCCAAATCTAATTATATGACAGACCGGATCTGACTCCTCATATAAATTTTGATATATAGGATCCAGGTTCTATGGGTTAAGAACTAAAGTGTTTTATGTGACCAATCTGGCTGAAAAATTCAAATGAGTATTAACCATGTGAAAAAATATATATAGATAACTAAGCCTATTGTAAAGTTAATTTACCTAACATTATAGTTAGTAGCTCACAGTCATAAAAAGGTTGGGCAGCCCTTAGAGGGTAAAATATATACGTCTGTATGCTCTGAAGAACTGATGCACAATAACGTGGGAAAGTTTTCATGGCGTCATTAGCAAGAGGGTGTGAAAGGAGGAGAAAAGAAAGTGGGAAGACTTCCAAGGGAGGATCCAACATTTGGACATTAAGGTTTGATTAATTCACCCAGCGGGAGATGACTGCCACCATAAATACATTTTCAACATAGCCATAATATTATGCGAGAGAATTTCTAATTTTTAAGTATGAAGAGTAATTTTTTCTGGCCAACTAACAGAAGTAATTCACCAAAATAATTTAATCTACTATCAATAAATGTCTAAGTAGTAGTTATATACAAACGTTTAAAAAATGACATGGTCATTCTTGTTAATGATATGGAGTAATTCAATATTAGGGATGATTTATTGTTAGGAATATGAAAAACTGTAACTAACTTATCACTTATAGAAATTTTGCTATGATTTAAATTTAAGAGCTTTCTTTTAACTGTGATTTCTATTAGTTTTTCTGTGATTTTTATTGCTAATCTGTGATAATATAAAACATACAATAATACTGTTATAAAAATATTTTACTATAAGAGGAAATATTTTATTTACTGTATTATTTACATTATCTTAATTCTTATTTATTACATGACTTTTCATTTATTTAATTTTATATCTAAGATTAATTCTTCAAGTAAAAAAATTAGTGATTTCAGGGATAATACACCATGAAAAACTTTTAACATTTTAATAGTAAAAAAGTTATCATGAAGAAATTATTTTTTTTAATAATAACAAAAATGTACTCTACTTAATATATTAAAATATCTTTTGAATACAGCTAGCTGAGGCAATTTTTTAACTATAACTATATTTGTTAGAATATAAATATGATTCACTGTTGTCCTGGACTTTACAGAAATAAATATATTACAATTGATTTTTTGACACGTAGTCCAAAGTTACCCAATTCTACCTAACTGCAGTAAAATAGATTGCTATTGGTAAAAAATACAAATTCTCTCTGTAATTGATATAAAAAGCAGAAATCAATGAAAATAAATTCCGTCGGTTCATATATGAATTCTTTTCAAGTAAATTTAGATAATCAGATTTTGAAAAAAAGCTAAAACGTGGTTCAAAGTTACCCTGACTGACTTTACGATAATCTAATACAGTGGTACCTCTGTATACGTCTTTAATCCATTCCAGATCCTTGGACTTATACCAAACGAATTTTTCCCATAAGAAATAAAGAGAAAATGACTAATCCGTTCCCACTAAAAATAATCCTATTTTTATTGGAATATTATACATTGACGGGGTTATATAAAATAATTTAAACACTGCTTAATACTAAAATACATAAATACAAATCAATTACAGTAGATGAAAATAAATGAAAATTTAAGCTCACTACCTTGCTGAGAAGAGTCCAGTGCCTACTAGGATGGTGCTGAGTAGAGAGGAGGAGGAAATATTGTTTGGAAGCAGAGTCCGCATCCAATAAAACTTAAGAATCTGAAATTCCGATGTTTTTCTCTTTCTATTTTCTCTCTCTTTTTCTATTTGGACTTTGTTGAGGCTCACCAGGTTTGATTTTTGCTAAAAATCTGTCCAAAGAACTTTGCTTCTGCTTTCTCCTCAGGACATTTCGGAAATAGTGCGGCTATTTGGGCATTGTTGGGATGGTACTTCTCTGCAAGTTTTCTATAAGGAATGTGATTTAAGAGAATACACAACAGATTCATACAAGTTCTAGCACACGAGTCGGTCGTATACCAAGCAAAATTTTTCGCATCCAAACAGGAAGTAGGCCCCTATACCAAATTGGACTCATTCCAAAGCGGACGTATATCGAGTATAATGTAAGATATACACGAATGTAAAATTCAAATAGATGTTCTTCACAGAGAAATTTCAGATATATCTCTAAAAAATAATTGTAGAAACATTCGGATTGTTTAATTATTCAAATTTAATATAGTTTTGTTAAGAGATACTTTTTATTTGATAAGTATTTTTCCATTACTGCATTTAAACCCTTTCCAGCCCAAATTATTTTTAATTGATAAAAAAAATTCTTTTATTAATTTTTGTGTTTTAAAATATCTAGATATATAATGCAATATGAAAAAATTTCATATTTATATTTATAAACAATTTTTTAATATGCTGCTATATGGCAACATTGGAATGAGAAAAACTGAGTCAAAAGTATCTGATTGAACAGAAAGTTCTTACACTTTTTGGAACTTTCTAGAACAACTTTTTTCTGAAACATTCTAGAATGTTCCATGGTAGTATATAAACAGATCGGTTAGGTTAGGTTAGGTTAATTAGTTTGCGCCGCCATATCCTCATGGGATGTAATGTATCTGGCGGCGGCCACTTGTAGAGCCCATCACAGGCTGGCCAACACCCGTAATGGGGTCAACCGGATGGTTGAAGGATGGGGTTCAACGGCCGGACCCGGACCCCTCCTGAAAAACTGGAGGTGGGGCCGGGCCCGGACCCGGACCCCTCCTGAAAAACTGGAGGTGTGGGACCCGGATTTGAACCCGGATCCTCCAAAGCTTGGTAGGTAAGCCAAAGCTTTACCACGCGGCCATCCGGCCGACATAAACAGGTCGGGGTACGTGCTATAAGAAAATACCAAATCAGTCCTCTCACTCTACTTTTCCATGACCAATCAATATCCGCTAACCAAAGAGCAAGTTCGCCTTCTCCTCCTTTATGACTATCGTTCCAACAAAAAAGCAGCCAATTCTATCACCGACATCAATGCTGCGTTCGGCCCGGACACTGTCGCCAGAAAGTTCTTCTGGCGACAGTGTCCGGGCCGAACGCAGCATTGATGTCGGTGATAGAATTGGCTGCTTTTTTGTTGGAACGATAGTCATAAAGGAGGAGCAGGCGAACTTGCTCTTTGGTTAGCGGATATT